>VDFB02370990.1:0-48219 GCA_007258455.2 Sequoia sempervirens
CCATTTTAACTGCAGATCTGTCATATCAGACTTAGTAAAATTATTAATAGGGTTGGGATTGTTCGTCTTAGTCATATTAATCATTCTGGAGTAGCTCTACATTTCAGCAATTTGATTATCACTATAATCCATCGTGCTTGCAGGAGATATATTATATTGTAAGGCTGTTAGTAGTACTAACCAGCCAATATTCACATTTGTAAGCTGGCAGTAGTACTGACAGCAGTTATAATCTTGCTTATCAAATTGTAATGCTCATCTTTACTTTCCACATTTGCTATTGTATTTAATTTACCTCCGCCCTATGGTAGCTACTTTCCCACTCTGGGTTAGAAAGCACATTCTGGGTGTTGAGTACTTTCAGCATTTCAGTTCTTTCTTTCAAGCATTGTAATTTGTAATACTCCGCCATATGGTCGCCTCAACTCCATACTGGATTGGGTAGCACATACTTGGTGTCGAGTTCCCTTTCAATACTTAGCATAGAAGACCCTATGACCATATGCTCGCCATCATCGACGCCATTCTTGGTTAGAGTTCTTGCATAAGCATTTTGATTAAGATCCTCTGACCAATGCTCACACCTTGCCCATATCGGGATCCTGGTGTACATTATGGTTAGAGTTGCTTCAACAACGTTTTGGTTTAGCTGCTAACCTTAACGGGTGCATTGGTTGTAATTTGAAATTTGAAAAAAACGAAAAAAATTGGCTCGGAATATTTCAGTGGTATCAGAGCCAAGATCCTGCCATCCTGTGCCCAACAAAGTTCACTTGACAGATGAGTGACAGAGATACCAGACACTACGTATAGAGAGAGATGACTACAGAGAAGTCTCTACTTGAGTTAATGCATGAACTGTTTACACTAATGAAGGATCCTGACATAAGGTGGGGAATCAAAAAGATTTATGCTAAGTCAGAAAGTCAGGATAGAAAGGTGCACATGTCACATCAGAATGATCGTGAGCTTGATGAAGATACCGTGGCAAGTGAAGAGTTAAGGGTAGAGCCCCATAATACTTCCTTTGACTTGCATGTAATAGGAAGTGATGAAGTTGGTAATGATTCCAACATTACTGTAACATCTTGTGTTGAAGAATTGGTGGTGGATAGTTTTACTTTTGTTGCTGTCTCAACTCCCCAAGAAGTTCCACATGAAGAAATCAGCGACATACTTTCTCATGATGGTTCCATAAAAGATAATGAAGGTGAAGTTTTCGAAACAAGCAGCATCGAAGAATCTTCACTTCATTTCGGTGGTGACATTGTTGGACTTGGGTTTGACCAACAAACCAAACCATTGGAAGAAAATGTTTTTGAAGATATCAACTTAAGAGATTCAGGATCTGACTTATTCATTGAGTCAATACTTCCAGTGAAGCATGAAAAACCTCTTCCTGTTGATCATCTCAGTCAACCCCTTGGCATTTGGGATCCAGGTGTGTTGGCACCAAGGTATGATAAAGAACCTTTGTGGGATGAATTTCCCTTTGATCCAGATGAAAATCAAAAATCAGATTGCATGGCAAACTATGAGGTGGCCATTGAAGAGGAAGTTGTCATCGAAGAAGAAGAGTGTTCAAAGAAGCTCCATAATGATCTCTTTGAAATGGTTGTAGCCACTCAAGAAGAAAATGTTTCTACGGAAACCTTCCAAACAGCGGATGATTTTGATCCTTTGAGCAAGTTGGATGCTGCTATAATGTTTGATCAAGAAGACAGTGATGAAGAAGAAGAGCTAGAAGACCATATGGCTCTTAAAGGGGAAAGAGTTAAAGAGGTTTACAAACACAAGTCTGATTTTTCCAGTCATGAAGCTGATTGCAAACATAGAGTCGAAGAAATCATGGAGAATGATCATCTCCATGGCATTGAGCATTATCCGCATGTGGGTGGTAAAGTACAAGGATGTTGGAGCAGCATTGAGGGCAGCAAAGACAAGGGGCAAGGTTCTGATTTTCAGTTGCAGCCTATCAGCAGTTCATCATCTATGAATTCTCATGATTGGGACAGAAAATTCATGGTGTCCTTTGACAAGGAAGTGCAAGCTTTATCCATGTTTGATCACACTCATAGCTTGGTTGAAGATCTCTACTGGAAGGTTCAATTTGACGAGAGACTGAAAGGGATTAAAGATGTAGTTACTTTCCCTAATTTGCAACATGTCAAAGACTCCTTGGAGACATTGAAATCCGAGTACTTACATTTGATTGAAGATCGTGATCACACCATTGAGGTTGCAAAGAAGACCATGGGTGTTTTCCAAGAAAAGGAGAGTTTGGTTGATGAGCTCACTCTGGAGCTCAAATCAACAAAGGACAAGTTAAAAGAAACTCAGTTGGCTTTAATAGAGGTTGAAGACCAGTTTGCTGATTTGAAACTTTTAAGGGAGCAAGAGAATGAGCAAAGAGTTGAAGAAATCAAGCAAGTAATTGAAGAGCTTGATATTCTTCGAGAGGAGTTTGATCTTGGAGGTTTCACCAAGAAATCAGAAGTTGCATGTGCAGATTTGGATCAACAAGATGTAAAGAAGGACTTCCAAGTTCTTGACAATCCTTTCTTTGAAGTGAGTGCTGAAGCAACTTATGACAATCCTCTCTTTGATTTGAACAACTAATTGGCTTCTTCCAGAATTCGAATTTTGGCTATAAAATGAACAACTTTCTCACTTCCTTTTCACAGCTGAGAAGAATTCGACTTGCCCTGAAGTTTGAGAATTGCTTGAAGGAGTTTGAAGCTTTGTTGAAGCTTGAATTTGTTTGATGAAGGCTGAAACTTGCGTTTGCTGAGAAGAGCTGAGAAGGACGCCTTGAATTGCCTGTGCAAGTGTTGCAAATTCGAATATTGCTAAAGTAAAGAAGGGCGCACTTGCTGATTGCCAGAGTTTAATTTGTTGCTGATTAAAATTTGAAATTGCCAGAGCCAAGAGGTACGAACTTGCAAGTTGCTGAAGATTCAAATCTGCAGTTGAAGGAGGACGCCTTGGAAATCTGAAGTCAAAGAGTCTAAGAGGTGCGCACTTGCTGGTTAGAGAAGGTACGAGTGTGGCTGAAGCTTAATTCATTGCTGAGGTCTGAAGTTGCCAGTGTTAGTAAGGACGCCTTGAAGTGAAAAAAGTTAGTCAATTACGAGCTTGCTGATTTAAAGAAGTATGAATTTGAAGATTGCTGATTGCTAGTGCAAAGCATAAATTTGTAGAAGTTCAAGTTGCTGATTGAAGTTGCTAAGGTTGAAGCTTACTTAGAATTTTTTCTAAGTGTTGGAATTCAAGAGAAGAAGCTGAGGTTTGCGAAAAAGAAAAGTCATTGCAGCTTCTCAAGTTATTGAAGTCAACTGCAGCCCCTGCACAATGTCTTGTCTTATTTTATAAATGAAGTTGTTGATGAATGTTTGTTGTTTGCAGATGGCTGAGGCAAAGGCGACTGGCAAGGACAATGGTGCATCCAGGCAAGCTGTGATCAAGAAGCTGAGTAAGACGTTCATGCCGGAATCGAAGTTCATTTCGAAGTTGGGCAAGTTGACAGACACCAACCTGGGCTCCGTCAACCTGGAGACCTTCAAGAATCGGATGTTGGGGATTGGAAGTCATCGGCCTTCGACCACTTCGCACAATATTGTCCGAAGTGGGTTATATGCAGCTGTTGGTTTCCCACCAGCCATTCAATGCTCGGAGCTGATGATGGAGTGTGCTAATTATTATGAGAAAGAGCACCGGTCAATTATGTCACCAGATGGCCAAGTGCTAGCCAATCTTACTCCGGCAGACATTGGTGAAGCTTTCGGGATCCCGGTGCACAGAAATATGATCTACAAATCCAGAGAAAGGGCTGAACGGATGTATGCTTCCGCATTCGAGAGGTGCACGGAGACAATTAACACTCACTGGATGAGCACTCCTAAGCCTTCTCGTACGAAGTTGCCAAAGCAGATCATAGCAGAGGATTTGAAGCAGGAGTATTGTGATCTCATCATGATGCTGAGTAGGGTTGGTGGTTGTGCACAATCATTCATTTTTGAGCCTTGGATGTTTTACTACATCAACCTGGTGCTGGAAGGGAAGGATTATGTTAATTGGGCAGAGATGATCAGTGATAATTTGCATGAGCAGCTCCTAAGCCTCCGAAGAACGAAGACATTTTATATGAGCTCCTACATCATCTATATGTTGGCACGGATGACGAAGTACAGGGGAATCTCTTATAAGGAGCCTGTCGCTTGTGGCTCTCATCAGTTCAAAATCTATGATGCCTGTCCACAGTTACACCTGGCGAGCACAACTCACTATAAGCGTGTCAACGATTCCTTCACCATGTACATCACGAGGATGCTTCAGGAGCGGTTGCATCATAGAATCTCGAGGGATGCCCAAGAGCTAATTGAAAGGTATGGGTGCTGGTTCATACAGTTTCCAAAATTTTCTTACATTAGGCTGCAAGGTTTTTCATCATACCCGTATAGGCTGCCTAAGTACCCAACAGATAGAATTTTAATGTTAGAAATATCTAGGCAACTGCTTGCCTATGATAAAATTCAAAAGAAGAAGAAGAAGGGAGGGGTAGAATTTCTAGTTGTCATGGGCAACTTGGATGAAGTGTGTCCTTCGATACAGGCAGCTAGAGAGGCTAAAAGTGAACTTCAATTTTATCATTTCTCATATCATATTAGCCGACAGCACTACGACCCACATCATAACATCAATTGGGTACTGTCATAGGAATTTAAACACAAGGCCACTATTGAGGATTATTGGGCTGATGCAGCTGATGAGATTGAAGTAAGGAAGAGAATGTTCTCTCGGTTGCCGATTACTCTGATCAGGGAGTGTGAAGTTGTGCCGGTTCCAGACCAGCTGAATGAGGATATGGATGTTGTTCATCCGGATTATGCAGCTGTTAGAGATACTCCACTTCCACCTCCAGATTGGTCGGAACCTGAGATTGCAAATTTCGATACACTTTCTATCCCGGTCCTGACATTCACTAGGGCATGGGTTGATAGACGAGTAAACAGGTTTAAGAGTAGGTCAATTGCTTTGACTTACAATTTGATGGGAGATCACAGGACGCCCACCACTGGCAGGAAGAAACAGATTACACGAGGTCCAGAGTCCAGAAAGAAGGAGCTAGTACGACAGGAGCCTACTCAGCCAGAGCCTCCACGAGTTACAGTTGCATCACCATTGGAGACACGTTCTCCAAGTATACAGGAGGTCTCTTTGTTTGCTGATCAGAGGAATGCACTGAATCAGGTGCAAGTAGTACAGGATAATATTCAGCCTCCACGGAGAGAGTCAGTTGGCCAGAGCGTCAACGCACCTGTTAGAGTTGATCAGCAGGATGATGAGGGGACTATTACTGACCCTCAGTTTTAGCAGGAATTAGAGGCGGCTATGAACGATGATGATGATATAGTGTCAGGTGACACTCAGCCACTTGAGGATGATGAACCTTGCCAGGATGATGTAGAGGTTGAGCAAGTTAGAGAAGTTGAGGCACAGGAACAGCAGCCCTTTGATATACAGTATGATGTGCCCGATTGGCTTAAGGACAGAATGAGAAGAAGCCCCAGTGAGGAACTTAATCCAGCAGTTGAGATGGAAGATTTTTTGAACAGGATCAGTGCACCTCCATAGAAGAAGAAAGCAAGAAAGTTTTCGAAGATCTCCACTGAAGAGGATGGCTCTCGCACCCTTCATGTAGCTGTGCCACGAGTTGAGTGTGACCAAAATGAAGCAGTACCTGAGAATTATGTGGTCACGACTTTGGATTTGGGACGCCACACTGGTGCGCAGATTGTAGAGGAGTGTGATAACTCCTACCTTGCCCTCAAGGATAGGTTATTCAAGAAAGAAAGGAAGTATAAGAGGTTGAAAGGAGAACACAAGGCCTTAATTGGATATGTACAGCAGTTGTCTCGTTCTCGAGGGCAGGATATTCCAGTGATAGAGCCTCCAACGGAGATACCTAGAGAGTCGATCAGCGGCTTAATGGAGTTGGGGAAGATGGCATAGGAGGCAGACAAGTGGGTCACGGGAGTTCGTGCCGAGACAGAGAAATTTATGGAGGACCTTGCTTCTACTTTTCAGCAGGCCTCTAGTATTTTGACACGGATGGATGTAGTGGATCATGCTTGGGGCGATGCTTCTATCTATTAGAGCAAAGTTATCCAGTGTCTTGAGGTATTAAGGCATGTTCCGTTCCGATTGCTAGTTGATGGAGGTGTCATTCAGGAGAATGACAGGTATGACTTCTCTAGATAGTATTCTTCAGCAATCACGGGGCGTGGTTTCTTCGACACAGCAAAGGCGGATTCAGCCAGGATACATAAGGCTATGGCCAATATCATAGATGGAGTTCAGAACACTTTTGAGGCCATATTTGCTAGCCGACTGAATCCAGAGGAGGTGAATGTTGATAATTTGAGGGGTAGGCTGGTACCTTTCTTCTCAGAGGTCATGTGCAAGGCATGAACACTCAGTCAAAGTGTTAGAGTTTCAGTTAGATTGCATTCCACCCATTTCAGTTCAGGAGGTTGAGGCTGTACTTTGCAGATTCGTGGAGTTTGCAGCCAGAGAGAAGGCAAATGGGAATGCCCTGCTGGACGAGGATCTTCTAGAAGACTGATTGTGGGCATTTATTGCCTTTACTATTTTGGGAGTGAGTGGGAATCTTTGATTCATTTAATGTACCACTCCCTATTCTGGCAGTTTTTAGGGTTAGGGATGAGGTGGCACGATTCTGGCCACTCTATTGATTGTTACCCTAGCCGTCTTTTGGACTGGGCTAGCTATATAAAGGGGGAGTCCCCCTCATTTGTAACACATTAGATTAGAAGCAGATATTAGAATTGAGTTAGAGCTTAGAGAGCTAGAGAGTAGAGCATAGTAGATCATTTTGCTTAGCATAGTGTGGAGGAGAAAGAAAGTTTTTCCTTTGAAAACTTTTGTGGAGATTGTTGTGTAACACTTTTCATGATAATAGATCTTTTCATTGATGGTGGAATTCGTCTTGTCATGAATAGCTAGCAAGGTCTCTTCTTCCTTTCAAATCCAAGTAGTATAACTTTCATTCATGCAAGTAGTTTACTTTGATGTGTGGTGTTTTGTTGAGGTAGCTTCTTTCATTGCATACCACTAGCGGCTTGTTGATGATAAGTTCGCCTTGCGTGGTCCACTGGACATTCTCTTGAATTTAACTTCGGTTGTGATTTGTATACCTATATGCATCGTTTTGATGGTGTATGTATACTAAGTTATAATCTGAACATCCTTTGCTATCCCTTTGAAGATTGCACTGATTTCGTTGAAGCTGTCCGACGTGAGGCTAGGTGAAATTTGGTTGAAGTCTACTAAAACGAAGCACCACATATCCTGCATTTAGAATAGAACATAAGTTTCTTAGGCCCTATACTCTTTATTTTCCGCATATTTCTGATTAGTTTTTAGGAAAACAAACCACATTGCCGAATCACACGGACAAAATCCCCTACTGCTAACTACAAGAATTCTGAACAATTGTGTAAGTCCCCTCGTAAGAACACAGCAATACACATCAACCAAACTGGGTCTATTCGCGTTAAAAGAACCTTGGAGTTGAAAGCATGAACTTACTCGCAATCTTAGCATGCTGAATACTTTGTTCAAGAGACAATAGAGTATCCGTTGGGAAACTTTGTTCTGTGTTGGTGTGGTCTCAAAAACCACGTCAACAGGTCTTCTTCCGTGAGGTTTTCAGACTACATGGGTTGCCTCGGAGCATAGTGAGCGACAGGGATAGTCGGTTCTTGAGTCACTTTTGGCATGAGGTGTTCAAACTTTGTGGGACCGAGCTTACATCGAGCACTAGTTACCACCCGCAGCTTGATGGGAAAACGGAGATAGTGAACAAATGGGTGGAAGGTTACCTCAGGAACTACATTGCAGGGCAGCAAAAGGCGTGGGTCAAGTGGATTTATTTGTGCGAGTATTGCTACAACACTACATTTCACATGACCATTCAGATGTCCCCCTTCATGGCGTTGTACGGTTATGAGGCGCCTAACTTTCTAGATTTGCTACAGTGTGACAGTAGAGTGCCGAGTGCTGGAGATCTATTGCAGGAGAGTCAAGACACTATGAGGGCTCTCAAGGAGAATATTGCTAAGGCACAGAATCAATAGAAGCAGTACGCAGATCAAAAGAGGACAGAGAGGTCTTTTGAGGTGGGAGACATGGTATATCTCATGTTGCAGCCCTACCGTTAGTCTACTCTTAGGAAGAGTTGTTCGGAGAAGCTTAAGCCACGATATTATGGTCCTTTCAGGATTCTGAGGCGTGTTGGAGAGGTGGCTTATGAGCTAGAGCTTCCGGCAGATAGCAAGGTCCACAATGTTTTTCATGTGTCACGTCTCAAGAAGGCGTTGCGATACTGTGTGGTACCTTCAGCAGTTTTACCTCCCTTAGACGACGAGGGAAAGTTGATCTTAGTACCTGAGTCTATGCTGTAGTACAGAGAGAGACAGTTGCGTAGGAGGACTATCAGGGAATATTTGGTGAAATGGAGAGATTTACCAGTGGAGGATGCTACGTGGGAGAGCGAGGATATTTTACAGCATCCGGAGTTGAGATTGCTTGAGGACAAGCAATTTGAGGAGGGGCAGATTGTAATGTCCCCTTCCAGTTGACATCTCTCAGAGCCTATGATTAGCCTATTATGCGACCCTCGTAGGCTGATAGGATGGATAGAGGGTCTTGATGGAGCTTGGCTTGGCTTCGGTCGTCAGAATTTACCAGTTGGCTTTCGTTGGGGGTCATTCGGACATCATTTGCCTGACTTGCTATTTTTAGTAATTTAGGTCATTCAGCGGAGCACCGCTGCTATTTTTAGCAGTATGGTTTGGTCATGTGCAGAAGCAATCACTTATTCACCAGCATCAAACGGTTCGTGAATCGGACATATTTTGAGGGAGATATTAATATTTTAATTATCAAATTAAATATTAATTATCTGGAGCTTATATTATAAAGTTATAATATTATTAAATATTATAACTTAAGTGATTTTCTAAAGGGGTCGACCAACATTGAAGAGAGGCCACTTTTTATTTATATTTTATAATTAAAAGTGCGTTGAGACTATTGAAAAATTAAAAGTTAAAATTTAACTTTTATTTAAATGATGCCTTTTGAGGAAAAAGTCGACCCTCTTGAGGATATAAGGGTTTTCATTGAAAATAGAGCTGATTATGTTAAAAATCGAATTTTTGATCAAGTCTTCTTCTGAGAACAAAGCCAAGGGTTCCAATTTTTGTTTTGGCATTGGAGAACGAGCCATCTTCAGTGTTGCAGTTCAGAGGCTGTGAAATATCAGCTGATCTATTGCTTTCAGAGAGATCTTCATTCAGAAGTTATCACAGCACATTCACAGAGTTTTTATCTTCAGAGTTTTGGTTTGGGAATCATCCGGGAAGGGATCTTTCAGTATTGGCGCATCTTCTTCCAAGATCTGGCACTCATTTCAAGGGTTGTACAAATTGTACTTGCTGCTGCTAAAGCCGTATATTTGCGGCTGTTGCAGGGCCGTACCATTCTAAAAAGGCCATACTTTTCATCTTGGGCAAATCGCCTACTTCTTGGGTCTTCTGACTTCACACCTTTGGGCGCCTATACTTCTAGATCATTTTCCAAGCATCTGACGGAAGGAGAAGTGAAAATCTATTGAGGCCGTAGCAGTTCATGTGCATCATCAGGCTGCTGCAATACCAGGTTTTCATCAATAAAAGTGTTGCTTTTTCTTTTGCATGTTATCAGATCTTTTATGTAATCACTCCAGTAGATCAATAAACAGTCTGGCATTGTTAGATTCAATAGTTTCCATCATTTCCGGCATTGTAATATTTTATTTGAATTTATTAGTAAATTCTTGCAAAATCGCATTTTACCTCTTTATGCAAAAAACACCAAAAAAACATCAAAAACATTCAAAACAAGGAAAAACAGACAGTTGTCAGAGATCAGTGAGAACAGGGGTTTCTACAGATTATCAAACATTTCTTTAGCTGTCTTCAACTCAAAGATGATTGGTACTAGGTGATTCATCACAGAGTCTATCATGATCTTTCTAGCCTTTGTGCTATTTTTCTTCCAGTGGATTTTCTCAGTATCATCGGAAGGCTCAGGCATATCACTTTCCACGAAATCAAGAAGATCATTCTCCTGTAATACAATAAGTACCCTGGGTTTCCAAGAGTTGAAGTTTGAGGCTCCATCAAGCCTATCTTGTACCTTGACACCGTTCACCATTTTCTTTTTCCGCATAAATTCACTTTCAAGGATTTGTCCTAAGGTTTGAATAAATTTCAACCTTAGATCTGCAATACTTTTCCTTCGAGATCTGCCCTAGATGAAAAATTGACTTGATTGCTTACACAAATTTGATTAGATATTTTCTTAGACCCGCTTTGATAGCATGTTAG
Organism: Sequoia sempervirens; assembly: GCA_007258455.2. NCBI lineage: Eukaryota > Viridiplantae > Streptophyta > Pinopsida > Cupressales > Cupressaceae > Sequoia > Sequoia sempervirens. The sequence goes on from VDFB02370990.1 coordinate 10,455, forward strand.
TTTTATGATCATAAATGAAATAAGCAGAAAAATGCAACACAACGAACTATGAACACAATATTTTTACCCTGCGAAATCCCTCCTACTCGAGGGAGAAAAACCCAACAAGAAATAATCTCTCTTATATATAAACAAATGAATAAGAGCAGAGTTCTGGATACAAAATAATCAGGCCCTAAGCATGGCCAATTCTCATCTAAAGAATAGTAACACCTATCCTTGATGCGAATCACAAATGAATACACTTCTTCAGTAATTTGGTCTGCTGCTAAAAGATAATGATTTGCTGCTTGAAGAAATCGCGAACTGGTGAAAGTGCGAACTAGAGTGAATTATTGTGATTGTCCTTGAGATCGAACTGCTGCTAGGAATGAACGGCTGTTACAAATGATTTGCTGCTACAAGTGCAAACTGCTTCTTGAAGGAATGTGAAATGAGAAAATGATTTGATGTTGAAATGAATGATCACCACCTTGTATATATACAAAACTAGGTGATTTCTTATCTAGGTTGGCTCCCTTAGAAGAAAAAATATAGAATATTAATTGCAACATGAAGGCCGACCAACCTTGAACTAAGGGAAAATAGCTCCTAGAGCTATAAAACACTAACAATTGAGTCGTCAGAAGGAAGAGTAGCCTTAGAATTAACATTCTCTATAATGGTTAATAAGGCCCTTGAGGTATTTCCTTTTGAATTATCCTCTCTTAAAGTTCTTGTAGATGGGACTCACAAATCTAGCAAATGGGGAAGATTTGGTTTCACAATTACCTCCGCTTGAGCATGGGAGGCAGCCACAACCTTTTGGGCCTCTAGTGCAATGACAAAATGTTGAGGCTCCACCCCAATCCACTAGGTGGGCCTAAAACTTGAGGGCTGAACACCCCAAATATCAGCCAACTTTTTAGATTGTGAAGTAGTATGATTTGTTCAAAAACATGTCTTGCACTTGAGATGAATTTTTCATAATCTACTATTTGTCGCCATCTTCAATTTCCCACCTTCAAATATATCTTAGCATGAAGACCTTTGGAGAGATCCATTTTAACACATAAATGTGCACAAGTTGAGCTAGCATAATCAATTGTTTCTTTGGAGGTGTAGTGTAATGTCCCCATTTTTGGCGAGCATCAGAGTTCGTAAGAATTAGCCTATTATGGGACCCTCATAGGCTGATAGGATGGATAGAGGGTCTTGTTGGAGCTTGGCTTGGCTTTGGATTGTCAAAATTTACCAGTTGGCTTTCGTTCGGGCTCTTTCGGACGACTTTTGCCTGACTTGCTATTTTTAGCAGTAATAGTCATTCAGCAGAGCACCCCTGCTATTTTTAGCAGTAGGGGTTGGTCATGTGCAAAATCAATCACTTATTCTCCAGCTTCAGACGGTTCGTTAATCGGACGTAAATTGAGTAAGATATTAATATTTTAATTGTCAAATTAAATATTAATTATTGAAGCTTATATTATAAAGTTATAATATTATTTAATATTATAACTTAAGTGATTTCTTGAAGGGTTCGACCAACATTGAAGGGGGCCACTTTTTAATTATATTTTATAATTAAAAGTGCGCCGAGACTATTGAAAAATTAAAAGTTAAAATTCAACTTTTATTTAAATGATACCTTTTGAGGAAAAAAAAGTCGACCCTCTTGAGAATATAAAGAATTTTCATTGTGAAAAGCTCATTATGTTATTGATTATTGAAATTTGAGCAAGTCTTCTTCCAGAGCACGGAAGCCGAGGGTTTCAGTCTCAGAGCATTGGGCAACGAGCCATCTCCAGTGAAAGCAATTCAGAGGTTGTGAAATATCATCCGATTTATTGCTAGGCAGAGGGATTTCTTCATTTAGATGTAATCACAGAGCTTCAGAGTTAATTTATCATTCAGGGTTCTGGTTAGCAATTCATCCAGAGAAGTTTCTTCCAGTGAGGCGTATATTTCTTTAAGATCTGGAGATTCAGGGAAGAGCCGTACCTTTATCATTTATTGGCTGTTGTTTCTAGGCCGTACTTCTGATGTACCTAGCCGTATTGTCATTAAAAGGGCGTGTTTTTGATCTTGGTCAAAACGCCTATCTTTCTGGCATGCATTCTTCACCAAATGGGGCGCTAAGGTATTTGGGATCATTTGAGCTTGTGAGACGGAGGGAGAAGCATTTTTCCTGTGAAAGCTGTACCATTCATGTACTTTCAGCTTGTTGCTAATACCAGGTTCTTTTATTAAATAATGTTGTTTCCTCTTTGCATGTTATCGGATCTTTATTGTACTGAGTTCAGATGATCAATGAATAATTCACCAGTATTAGATCTTATATTTCCTTCAATATTGTTATTGTAGCCTTTCATTTTGAATTTATTATTCCATTCTTGCAAATCGCATTCTTTATTATTCATGCAAAAACTTCAAAAAAATCAAAATACACCGAAACAAACAAAAACGCACAGTTTCGAGAAACAGGGGAAACAAGGGTTTCTACAGTGGTATGAAAGCTAAATCCTGCCATCCTGAGGGTTTAGCACTCTTATGCAGCCAGAAGAGGTTGGGTCACACTGAAATATGCTAACCAATTTTTTCGAAGGAAAATCACAAAATAACCAGCAATGGATGATTGGATTAGCGTTAGCCTCAAATACAAATCTGAACTTGAATGGAAGATACTGAACTTAAACTGAAGAAACTGAACTTGAATAGAAGAACTACTCAACGTCAAGAATGTGCACTCAAGATCCCACTGAGGGCGAGGTGCTAACATATGACGGAGTTTAAGAAATTGAAATTATGAACTAATTAGGCGGATAACCAGCCATGAGAGAACAATTCCACGCTACCACCAAACAGTGGGGGGAAAAGATTACAAAATAAGCAATTCATCCGCTGCGGCGGGCATCCACAATGTTGTGGGGATTCACCACTATGAGTGGGTATGAGATATTACAATTAAATTAACCTCACTGGCGGTAAACCATCCAGGGGACTTATGTGAGAAGAAACAGAAAGAAATTGCTGCAAATTAAACTGGAACAGTACTACTGTTTACAGTTTGTACAATGTGGAATAAGCTGCAAATTACATAGGAAATATAGAGTTCTTCATACACAAGATTAAGAGATGATTTTCAATGATATTTTAACCCTCTAACAGCTGCTAATAAATCAGAAATCAGAACTTCAACAATCTGATGTAAAAATAGTAAACTGGAAATTACAATCTGCAACTGTGAGAATCAAGTAAATTATCATAACTCACTCAAATCTCCTCCGAATGGCGTGAAACGAGTTGCAAATGCACCTTACAAGTCTGGCGCCCAAGTTAGAATCCAGAAACAGCAATCAAAGTCTCCACTTTATTTGGCACGAATCCCAAGACATCATTAAATGGTACGGCCCTTGAGGAAAATCGATTTTGCAATATAAAATTGAATACTTGGAAATAAATTCCCAAATTTTGTGAAAGGTGGCGCCTTCAGTTGACTAATGCATGGCCAAAGTACCCAGAACAGAATAAAATTCGCTTTAGAAGTTATGAACAAAACTCAGCTTCAGCTGTGTAAAAACCAGGAACTTCAAAACTGTAGAATTCACCAAAATTATCAACCTTTATTGCTCAATCTGCTAGTCTGTTGTGAGAAGCAGCAATGTTCCAACTAGGTGTTATATTTCAAACACGAAATTGGGAAGGGGCTAGGAGGTAGCATCCTCGAAGCAATAGCAAAATGTCCATAGTCATTTTGACAGCATAACAGTAAGGTAATTGATGGATACCAAATGCTGGAGTCATGTCTTCATTTTATAAGAATTGAGAAACTCTTCAACTTCCTCAATGGTACGCCAAAAGACAACTATTTGAATTCTCCTTATTTTCAAATTTCATAAAATAATATTCCTCATAAAGTGGCGTCCACTTTCCTCCAAGCAATAAATTCAAAAATATAAAATATTAATATCACCTTATGACAAGGCGTACCCTTCAAGTCCCCTTTTTAAAACAACTTGCAAGTTGTATCCTTAGGCCAAGGGGTGGTCAATTGAAAAATATAACACTTATGCCAATACTTAGTAAATTTCAACAATTAAGGCTTGAGAGGAAGATATTGAAACAACCAATAACATGCTCAACTGAAGTGATGACTGAAGACAACCAACTGCATACTGCCACAACTATCATTTACTAAAAATAGTAAATAAAATGAAATGCTACAAAAGCCAAGCCCATGAAACCCTAATTTCCACCTCATTCCAGTCTACGGGTTCCGGAATAGACTGAAGAATGCCAATGCTGATCACTGATGAGAAGGGGACATTACAGTCCGCCCTCCTCGAAATTGCTTGTCCCCAAGCAACTGCAAAGATGGATGCAACAAAATCTGTTCACCTTCCCACGTAGCATCTTCAATGGGCAAATTCCTCCATCTAACCAAATATTCTTTGATTGTCCTTGTTCTCAAAGAACGTTCTCTAGTGTCAAGGATCTCTTCTGGAATCAACACTAAATGACCTTCCTCATCCAATGGAGGTAATTCTGATGTAGCCACCACATTGTGTCCAATTGCCTTCTTGAGGCGAGACACATGAAAAACATTATGTATTTTGCTTTCAGCTGGAAGTTCCAACTCATAAGCAACTTCACCAATCCTTTTGGTGATTTTGAAAGGACCATAAAAGCGTGGCTTCAACTTTTCTGCACCACTCTTCTTGAGAGAAGATTGTCTATATGGCTGAAGCCTCAAATAGACCATGTCCCCAACTTCAAAAGACCTTTCCACACGCTGCTGATCAGCGTATAACTTCTGCTGATTTTGAGCTTGTTGCAGATTTTCCTTAAGAGTCTTCAAGATGTCTTGGCTTTGTTGTAACATATCCAATGCTTGTGGGGCTCTACTATCACCAAACACTAGATCAACAAAGTTAGTAGCCTCATAACCATAAAGAGCCTTAAAAGGAGACATCTTAATTGACATGTGATAAGAAGAGTTGTAACAATACTCTCCTAAATGAAGCCATTTAATCCAAGCTCGCTGCTGTTCTGAAACATAGTTCCTTAAGTAGCCCTCTAACCACTTGTTAACAATTTCTGACTGCCCATCGGTTTGTGGGTGATAACTTGTGCTTGGAGTAAGCACTGTCCCACTCAATCTGAAGATCTCCTGCCAAAAAACACTTAGGAACTTGCTGTCCCTATCACTAACAATTGTTTTAGGCAACCCATGCAAACGGAACACCTCTCTAAAAAACAACTCAGCCACTTGAGCTGCTGTAAATGAAGTGGTAACAGCAAAGAAATGAGCAAATTTCGTTAGTCTATCAACCACAACAAATATACAGTCACGTCCTTGCACCTTGGGCAACCCCGTGATAAAGTCCATGGCAATACTTTCCCACTTCTGATTTGGAATAGGCAAGGGCTGAAGTAAACCAGCAGGAAAAGAGTGTTCATTTTTATTCCTTTGACAAATAGGACACTCTCTAATGTAATTCAAGACTTCATCTTTCAAACCTTTCCAAGTGAATCGTTCACGAATCTGCTTGTAAGTCTTGAAAATCCCTTGATGACCAGCAAGGGGAACATCATGAAAAGATTGTAGAATCTTTTTCTTAAGCTTAGATTCTTGTACTAAAAAGATTCTATCTTTATAATAAATTAATCCATCAACCAACTTATACCTTTCATCAACCAATTGACCTTCTAACAAGCTGGTTGCAAACTGATTTTTAACATAATCAGCAGCAATTAATTCTTTCCAATCTGCTGATAACTCACAAATTGACTGCAAATGAGGCCTTCTAGAAAGTGCATCAGCAACTATATTATTTTTTCCTTTGACATATTCAATGTCAAAGTCATATGCTTGGAGTTTACTTACCCATTTTTGCTGCCTTTCATTCAATTCCTTTTGGCGCATAAAATGTTTAAGACTGTTGTGATCAGTCTTAACAACAAATTTACTTCCCACCAAGTATTGACGGAATTTAGACAAAGCATGCATGATGGCAAGCATCTCTTTGTCATAAATAGAGTAAGTTTTTTCTGCCCCTCTCAATTTTCTGCTCTCGAAGACAATAGGATGTTTGTCTTGCATTAGGACAGCTCCAACTCCTTCTCCTGAAGCATCACATTGTAATTCAAAAGGTTTTGAAAAATCCGGAAGTGCCAACACAGGACACGAACTCATGATTTGTTTAAACTTATCAAAAACCTCTTGTGCTTGCTTAGTCCAAAGAAAAGCTCCTTTCTTCGTAAGATCTGTCAAAGGTGCTGCTTGATGAGAATAACCTTTTACAAATCTTCTATAGAATCCACATAACCCTAAAAACCCTCTCAAATGGGAAATGTTCTTTGGAGTTGGCCAATCAAGAATGGCCCTTATCTTTTCTGGATCCACTTTCACCCCCTTTGAACTGATAATGTGGCCAAGGTATAAAAGTTCTTCCATCCCAAACTCACACTTAGATTCTTTGGCGAATAGACATTCCGCCTCTAAAATGGTAAGCACTTCTTCCAAATGCTTAAGATGCTCTTCCCATGACTTACTGAATATGAGAATATCGTCGAAGAAGATGAGCACAAACTTCCTCAACTGCTGTCTAAAAATCTTGTTCATACAAGATTGGAATGTGGCTGGAGCATTTGTCAAACCAAAAGGCATGACAAGAAATTCAAAATGCCCAAAGTGGCATCTAAACGCTGTTTTTTCTATATCCTCCTCCCTCATTCTGATTTGGTGATAGCCCGAACGAAGATCAATCTTTGAGAAGAACATTGCCCCATGGAGCTCATCAATAAGCTCATCAATCCTAGGGATAGGATATCTATTCTTGATGGTTTTCTGATTTAATGCGCGATAGTCAACACACATACGCATTGTACCATCTTTCTTTTTGACCAGCACTACTGCTGAAGCAAATGGACTCTTGCTTGGTCTAATAAAACCACTTTCCAACAGCTCCTTGATGGCTTTTTCAATTTCATCTTTCTGCCTCTTTGGATAGCGGTAAGGTGTAGTAATGACTGGTTTTGCTCCTTCTTCTAACTCAATCACATGCTCAGAACCTCTTTCAGGAGGTCTTCCAGGAGGTAAGCTTCCAAAGACTTTACTTTTCTTTGAAAGTAAGGCTTGAATATCAGGATGATATTGCCTTTTTTCCTCAACCGGATCAGCTGGTAAAACCATACATTCAGCAGCCCATTCAACCTGATCATGGCGGATCAGCCTTTCCATCCTTTTCAAAGAAACAATTCGAGGGCCTCCATTTGACATCCCTCTTAAAACAACCTTCCTTCCATTAGACTGAAATTTCAGCTCCATGGTTTGCAAATTCAATGTGATCTCACCAAGAGATCGCAGCCATTGTATGCCCAACACAACATCAGTGTCTCCTATACCCACCACATAAAAATCATCCTTAATTTCATGATTCCCTAATTGCAAAGATAGATTAGGAATTCTCCTTGTGCAAGACATAGTGAAACCATCAGCAACCATTACTTTGAAACCATCAAAATCTTCAGTCTTTAAACCTTTTCTAGCAACTAGCCCTTCATCAATAAAATTGTGAGTTGCTCCAGTATCAATTAGGGCAACTATCCTTTGTGAATTTACAACTCCATGAACCCTAAAAGATTCATTCTTTTGAAAACTAGATAGTTGTGCAAAAGCACTACTATCTCCAACCTCTTCGGACTTGTCTTCTTGAGCTTCTTCACCTTCACTACTTGCTGATTCGTATTGCTGATCAGACGAATCAGATTCTGATCCATAATCAGAATAGCCCTCCATTTGAACAACTTTGCCTCTTCCATAGCAACGGTGGCCTTTCACCCAAGGCTCACGACAAGTGAAGCAAACTCCATCCTTTCTAAGCTGTTCTTTGAGCTCTTCGGACAGCCTTGGTGGAAACTTTTTGGGCAGATTTGAAGATGGCTTTTTATCCTTCTTATGGCTGAATGATTTTGAGTGAAATTTAGGTCTTGGGGCTGCCAATTCCATGCTCCTAGCTTTCTTGATAGCTTCATCCAATGTTGGAGGATCAAATGCTTTGACCCAACCCTTCAATGGCTCCATTAAACCTTCAGCAAAAAGGACTACAAGTCTTCTTTCAGTAATGTTGGGCACCATTACTGACAACCTCTGAAAATCAGCCACATAACTTTCTAAAGATCCTTGCTGTTTCAACTGTGCCAATTCTCTAAACTTCAATTCCGGATCTTTAGTGTCAAATCTCTCAATCAGCTTATTTGTAAACTCTCCATAAGTGCGAATAAGGTTATGGCCAAGGGTGACCAAACCGTGAGTCCACCATTCATGAGCTATGCCATCTAAGTGCAAGGTAGCAAATTTGATAGCATCTTCTTCCGGCATAGGTCTAAGAGAGAGGTAGTTATCTAACTTTTGCACCCATGACCTGGCTGTACACTTGTTACCACCATCAAAATGTTCCATAGTGATCTTTCCCAATGCTTGGTAAAAATCATTTCTAGGGCCTGCAGGAGGACGTTGATCATTCCTACCACCATTTCTCCGACTCCTTTGATTCATGAATTGATCAAAGGTCCATGCTCCTCTCAAGTCAAGAGGTAAAGACACATACTCCATATAGGCTTGACGAGCATCATCAGCAAAGTTTGGAGTAGCCTCAACTGGTTGTTGCTCTTCCCTTGGTGTGAAAACAGGAAAGAGGGGTCTAGAGGATGACCCACTATGAATTGTAGTATGCTGACCTACAATTCTGTCTCTAGTATTCACCTCAGGACTGCCACTATTATTATTTCCATTCACTCCACTATTTTCTCCAGCTGAGTTATTTTGGGGCTGAATAATACTCTGAGCTGCTTGCTGATCCAACTTGGATAACAAACGGGACATCATATCTATCATTCCGTCAAACTTTTTCTCCACTCTATCCCTCTCTTCATTATCTCTTCTTACTGAATCTGACATTATGATAGTTGTGTGATCAACCACTTCCACTGAATTATCTGAACCTTCCACTGTTTTACCAAGGTCTCTTAGTACTTCTGAGAAGGTATCTGCCTCTGGAACGGGTGGAAACTGATGCTGATTTCTGGCCTGACTTCTAGTGTATGGCCTAGTGTCTCTGTCACTCATCAGTTAACTACTGCAATCAGCCACAGGATGGCAGGGTCTTCTGCTCTGATACCACTGAAATATGCTAACCAATTTTTTCGAAGGAAAATCACAAAATAACCAGCAATGGATGATTGGATTAGCGTTAGCCTCAAATACAAATCTGAACTTGAATGGAAGATACTGAACTTAAACTGAAGAAACTGAACTTGAATAGAAGAACTACTCAACGTCAAGAATGTGCACTCAAGATCCCACTGAGGGCGAGGTGCTAACATATGACGGAGTTTAAGAAATTGAAATTATGAACTAATTAGGCGGATAACCAGCCATGAGAGAACAATTCCACGCTACCACCAAACAGTGGGGGGAAAAGATTACAAATAAAGCAATTCATCCGCTGCGGCGGGCATCCACAATGCTGTGGGGATTCACCACTATGAGTGGGTATGAGATATTACAATTAAATTAACCTCACTGGCGGTAAACCATCCAGGGGACTTATGTGAGAAGAAACAGAAAGAAATTGCAGCAAATTAAACTGGAACAGTACTACTGTTTACAGTTTGTACAATGTGGAATAAGCTGCAAATTACATAGGAAATATAGAATTCTTCATACACAAGATTAAGAGATGATTTTCAATGATATTTTAACCCTCTAACAGCTGCTAATAAATCAGAAATCAGAACTTCAACAATCTGATGTAAAAACAGTAAACTGGAAATTACAATCTGCAACTGTGAGAATCAAGTAAATTATCATAACTCACTCAAATCTCCTCCGAATGGCGTGAAACGAGTTGCAAATGCACCTTACAAGTCTGGCGCCCAAGTTAGAATCCAGAAACAGCAATCAAAGTCTCCACTTTATTTGGCACGAATCCCAAGACATCATTAAATGGTACGGCCCTTGAGGAAAATCGATTTTGCAATATAAAATTGAATACTTGGAAATAAATTCCCAAATTTTGTGAAAGGTGGCGCCTTCAGTTGACTAATGCATGGCCAAAGTACCCAGAACAGAATAAAATTCGCTTTAGAAGTTATGAACAAAACTCAGCTTCAGCTGTGTAAAAACCAGGAACTTCAAAACTGTAGAATTCACCAAAATTATCAACCTTTATTGCTCAATCTGCTAGTCTGTTGTGAGAAGCAGCAATGTTCCAACTAGGTGTTATATTTCAAACACGAAATTGGGAAGGGGCTAGGAGGTAGCATCCTCGAAGCAATAGCAAAATGTCCATAGTCATTTTGACAGCATAACAGTAAGGTAATTGATGGATACCAAATGCTGGAGTCATGTCTTCATTTTATAAGAATTGAGAAACTCTTCAACTTCCTCAATGGTACGCCAAAAGACAACTATTTGAATTCTCCTTATTTTCAAATTTCATAAAATAATATTCCTCATAAAGTGGCGTCCACTTTCCTCCAAGCAATAAATTCAAAAATATAAAATATTAATATCACCTTATGACAAGGCGTACCCTTCAAGTCCCCTTTTTAAAACAACTTGCAAGTTGTATCCTTAGGCCAAGGGGTGGTCAATTGAAAAATATAACACTTATGCCAATACTTAGTAAATTTCAACAATTAAGGCTTGAGAGGAAGATATTGAAACAACCAATAACATGCTCAACTGAAGTGATGACTGAAGACAACCAACTGCATACTGCCACAACTATCATTTACTAAAAATAGTAAATAAAATGAAATGCTACAAAAGCCAAGCCCATGAAACCCTAATTTCCACCTCATTCCAGTCTACGGGTTTCGGAATAGACTGAAGAATGCCAATGCTGATCACTGATGAGAAGGGGACATTACACACACAGGTATTATACACGCAGGCGAGCCTTGATTGACAGGCAACAGGGTTTGAACAGGCAGCCGGGAAACATGGCTGACAGAACAGATAATCCTAGAGCAGAGATCCCTCAAAACCCTAGGGATCAAGACGATGCAGAGGTTCTACACACTCTTAGAGATTTACGAGCAGGTCAACGGCAGTCCAACGATGTACTACAATAGTTGACAGTGGCAATCTAGAGGTTAGGTATGCCGAGGAGACCGTCACCACATCGTGACGATGACAGGAGTGATGCAGGATCACGGAGAGCACCTAGGACTGCTTCTCGGACAGCAGACAGGCCCACTAGGCCTACTTTTGTGAGACAGGAGGCCGATGAGGCTATGGCAGGTGAGGAGCATGAGGATTTGTTCGCTGATACACTTATGGCAGCGAACGATGAGTGGGAGTTAGTACCACCTGAGGTCAGAGAAAGGATTACCTTTGATAGAACACCACAAAACAAAGAAGAAGTGATTAGCATGTTTAAGGAGTATAGCACTCTACCTCAAAAACTTAAGAAGGAACTTCCTTTCATGAGTTACATGGATTTGCACCCGAGTCTTTGCCATAAGACAGAATCTGCAAGGAAGAAATATTACACTATAGCTCATGAATTGTTTACACATGAAATGGATAGAGAATCTACACATAAAAATGATACAACTCTTCATCAGAATGATTTGGTATCTTCAAATTCTTATGAAGTATGCACAAATTTATATGATGAATTTGATAGACATGCGGATTTGATTCAAGAAGACACTGGCACAGATTTGGGTAATGATTTACCTACATCGTCCTTGCAAGAGGTGACTCAAGAAGTTTCTACTATGGAGGCTACTTCTGATTCTCATGACAGCGATGACGAAACTTTGCATGAGCATGAGACAGCAGTGTTTCCACATGTGCAAAATGATCTTATTGAATTGTCACATGAAAGTACTCAGGAATTGGGTACTAATGATGCATTGTATGTGGAGGATTCATGTCATGGTGAGTCTGATTTTCCAGATTAGACCTTTGAAAACAAGCTAGAAGATTCATATGTTGATATGGAATCCCAGGATCATGCTTTGGATGGGCATGCAGTTACTTTGAGAGTGGAGGTGTGTGAAGATACTGTCATCCCAGCAACTTCTACCTTATCAGTTGAGCCATCCTTTGAGGTACAAAGCAGCAGTACCTTAGATGTTGAGGTGTGCATGGGTGAAAGCACACATGATGCTGCTTATCATGTAGTGAGTGATGACGAGTCAGCCTCATATCATAGTGCATATTGTGAACCGGAAAACTTGTATGGGGGTCATAAGCTACAAAATCCTCATCATTTGGTTGGGCAACTAAAAGTGAATGACAATATGATTGCCACAACCCTTGAGCATTTTGATGTTGCTCGTCAGATGTTGGCTACCTATGGTTGGAGTACTCCTTTGACAGATAAGCATGGTGATAGTGGTTTTTCCCTTGCAGAGATACATGCACTTCGAGAAGCAATTGGAATGATGAAACAAAATTACCTAAAACTACTTGCAGACAGGGATTTTCTTCTCGAGTGGAATTGCATTTGTTTTGATGCATTGAAGGGAAAGGAGGAGCAGATCGATGAGCTCACTCATGAGCTTGAGGTGACCATGGACTCATTGTAGAGCACCCAGTTGGCCCTTCAGGAGTCTCAGTCACGGTTGGACGAGCTTACCGTGAAGTTAAGTTTGGCACAAACTCGACTAGCTGCAGTTACAGTACAGTTACATACAGTGGCAGTCAGTGAGGATCATATATCCACAGGTTGTAGCGAGGATGTGGTTACATCCATCACGGTTACAGGAGTAGTTGATACCGATGGGACGAGTGCATTGGTTGAAAGTTGCAGGTGTTGTGACCTTTTCACACATCGCCCCATTCAAAATGGGGACCCCCTAAATTTTTGCTCCATTCTGGTCTTTTGGCTTTGGTTTTTGTCTGTCTCTCTCGTTCTGCTTCTTTTCTGCTATCTGCTTTCCCGGGACTTTCCCGTCTGCAAGCTTGAACGCAAAAATTTGGCCAAGTACTGAAAGTAAGGTTTCGCATCTTTGGGTCATTTTGAGGTTAAATTGAGTCGGTTGGTCAACTTTCAGGCCTAACAGTGCTATCACAATGTTTTCAGCAAGTCCCCCCCTAAATTTTCACTGAGTTCTGCCAACTTTCTATTTTTAGTAAGTGTTAGTTTAGGGTTGATTTTCTCGAGATTTTCACATTCAAACAACTTCATTGCATTCCGAACACTTCAAGTTTGTTTCTGACAAAATTTGAGCAAAAACGGACGACTTGCTATTTTTAGCAGTCCAGCTTCCAGAGCAAATTCCAGGGTCTACATGTTATATTTTCTGATTCATGTCCGAAGATTCTTCCTGGGTTTTTCCAGACCTTCGCAGTGATATGACATGCAAAGCAGGACGACCACTTTCAGCATTCAGCCTTCGGAGACCAATATTAGGGTTTGCATGCAGACTTTTTCAGCGCATGTCGGCATATTCTTTCTGGGTTTTCCAAGAGCTTCGCAACAGTGTAACATGCAAATGGAACTGATCACTTTTCAAAAACTTACTATTTTTAGCCAATACTTGCATGTTGAAGATTTTTCTGGGTTTTTCTGGGTTTTTCAAGATTTTTCGGGCAGTGTGACATGCAAAATCATCCAGCAGCCGAACGGTCACTTTTCCGGCCACTTTCTATTTTTAGCAGGTACCACTTAGATAGCTGTTCAGCACTTCAGGACCGCAAACTGATCGTCATGCAATTGAAACGAAGTCAAACGAAGCTCATCTGAGGAACATGCATAAAATTAGGGTTTCGAGCTTCAAGGCTAAAAATGAGGAATCTGATGACAAAATGCCCTAAAACAGAAGTATCCACTATGATCAGCGTCTTTCAGGAAGTCTGCTGGCAAAATTTGAAGGTAATCGGAGAACTTGCTATTTTTAGTAAGGTGTTCTCAACATAGGCTATAAATAGAAAGTCTATTTCGGGCGTCAGCGTAGAAAGATAGGTTCACCAACAAGGAGCGCACTGTCCAAATTTCAGGTCAAACGGAGCTAAGGAAGTCTCAAAAACGAGCATTTACTATAAATAGTAAGCCACTTCAGAAACAGCTATAATTGGTAGGTCAGCATCAAATCTCAGCAGGAACAAGTCAAACATGTGATCAGGGATCCGTGGCGCAAATTTCAAGGCTAACAGAGTTGCAGAGAATGAGAAATCAGATAATGGCTATTTTTAGCAGGTCAAGACAGAGAAATTAGGGTTTCCTAAAATCAAGGGCAGAACAGGACAGTCAGGCAAAAGCGGCATCTAGCTACGATCACCACGCTTCAGGCAATTGGCACATGAAATTAGAAGACTTTCTGAGCAATTTCTATTTTTAGTAGGTTGCTAAAAATAGCAGGTGTAAACAGGCATTAGGCATCAACGACACAGATCAGTTGAAATTCAGAACAGGGCAAAAATCAATTTTTTCGAGTCAAAATTCAGTTGACGGCGCGAAGTTCAAGGAACTTTCTAAAAATGGAAAGACAGGGCGAATTAGGGTTAGCAAGAGGAGATCACTATGAATCTGGCATAGGGCGTGAAATTCGCTAAAATGGATAAAATTTGGAGTCCAGCATTGAGATCCACCTTGAGAGGCTGGAGCTTGGAAATTTGGCTAAGTCTGGAAAACTAAAGGCATGCCTAGCAAAATGCGCCTGAGCTTGTGTTGGATGAGAAAATATTCTAAGGTGTATAAAGTAAAAGTTCCACCTATCAAATGCGCCCCTCTTCAAAGGTGCTAAAAGTGAAATTTTACTAAGTGTTGAAACTGGAAGTAGCAGGGACCAAATGCGCCCAAGGCATAGATTGGAAGTTGACAAGGGGAAATGCGCCCAAGGATGTTGGAGTGGGAGATTTCGCCTAAGTATTGAAATTAAAAAGCACGACCCTTGATTTGCGCCCCAGATCACTTCAAAAATTTTCTAAGTGTCAAAGTTGAAGCTCATATGGTTATTTGTGCCCTACATCAAATTGAAAGCATAAGGTGTAATATGCGCCTAGACTTTGGCTAGTGCCTTGAAATTCGACTAAGGCACAAGAAATGAAAGTTTGATCCTCCAAATGCTCCTTAGTATTGAAATTAAAAGCTTTGTATGACAAATGCGCCCTTGAGCTTAGAGACCTAAAATTTGACTAAGTCCTCAAATTGAAAGCCCGTACCCCTATATGCGCCCTTGCCTATTAAGTGACGAAATTGAAAGCATCAACTATCATATGCGCCTTGGAGAGTGGGGAAGTTTGAAATAATTCCAAGACATAGAAATTCGAAGTTGCTTCTCCCATATGCGCCCCTACTTCAAAAAAAAAAAAATTCTAAGGCATGAAAATAAGAGTTGCCCATCTCATTTGCGCCTCAAGTGTGAAACTGGAAGCTCCTCCTGTGATATGCGCCCTAGGATAGAAGGTTGAAATTGACTAAGTGTTCGAAATTGAAAGCTCCCCCTATGTTTTGCGCCTTGAAGCTGAGGGTATAATGTGCACCCAAATGATAAAGAGGAAGGAGGATATCGAATGCGCCTTTGAAGAATGAAGTTGAAGGCTCCACATATGATGTGCGCCATGAAGCTTGAGATTAGTCTACTTCGAACTCAAAGCCACCCCCAAAAAAAAATGAAACCTCAGTATGCTAAATGCGCCTGAAGAGGAGTTTGAAAACTTTTTTTAGGCATTCAAAATCTGAAACTTAACACACTGAAGTGCGCCCCAAATTGAGACCTCCACCATGAATACGCGCCCATGAAGGAGAAGAATAAAATCTGAAAATATTCTAAGTCCGAAGTTGAAAGCTCTAGATGCTAAATGCGCCCTCCTGTTGAAATTTGACTAAGGCGTGGAGAAGTGAAAGTTGCCCACCCCCAGATGCGCCCAACTTTGGAGAAGTTTTTGAAACTCTAAAATTCTTCTATGTTTTTATTAAAAGCAACACATTCTATTTGCGCCTAAGCTTGAAGGAGCTACATTGATAATCTCAAGGGCGTGATGATTTAATTTTCCTAAGGTATGTATACAAGGAAAAACAAAACTAAAGGGTTGATATGCACCTTGGTTTAAAAAGGGGATAAATAAATATTAAACGTTGAAAAGTTAAATGTTCCCCCTCCAGATTGCGCCCAAGAGATAAAGTCAAAATGTGATAATAGAAAAATTAAAGGCGTTGGCGAAGTAATAAAATTTCTCTAGGCGATTAATTTTAAAATTTGCCTAAGTCGGAGAAATTAATTAATTTAATTATTTTCCTAAGTCAAATTTAAAATTCCCCCTTTAATTTTCGACACATAAAATTTTAAAGATCGGACGATTTTAAACATGGGGAATTTATTTCGGAGTTAATTATGGATGGAAAATAAAATTACGCCTGTTGTGACCTTTTCACACATTGCCCCATTCAAGATGGGGACTCCCTAATTTTTGCTCCATTCTGGTCTTTTGGCTTGGGTTTTTCTCTCTCTCACTCTTTCTCTTTTCTGATGTCCGCCTTTTCGAGGATTGCGCCCGTCAGTGAGTTTAAACATGAAATTGACCAAGTCTGAAAATTAGGGTTTCATCTTTCCTGGTCAGTCCAAGGTCGAACGAAGTCAATAAATTGAAAATTGAGCTTAACACTGTTGTCAGCATGTTTCCAGGAGGCTCTCAGCAAAATTTCATCAAGATCTGAGGTACTTACTATTTTTAGTAAGTGTGAAATTACAGGCAATTTGTCAGCATTTTTGAGATTCCGACAACCACACTACATTCAGAGTACATCAGGCTGCTCACATGTAAAATTTGAGTGAAAACAGGCAACTTAATATTTTTAGTAGTCCAGCTTCCGGGACAAATTTCAGGGCTCAGATGCAGAGTTTTTCTTTGCATGTCTGGGTATTCCTTCTGGGTTTTTCGAGACCTTCGTGATGGTGTAACATGCAAAACGAGGCGACAACTTTCAGAATGCAGTCTTCCGAGGCTATTTTTAGGGTTTGCATGTCGGGGTTTCTTTTGCATGTTGGATGATTCCTGATGGGTTTTTCGAGACCTACGCAGTGGTATGACATGCAAATGGAGATGACCACTCAGTAAGGAACTTGCTATTTTTAGCAGGTGTGTCCCGGCAGCCGCTTCTCGGCAGTTCAGAATCACGAGCTGATCACAGTGCCACAGAAACGAAGAGAAACATAGATCATTTGATATGCATGCAGAGCGAATTAGGGTTTCCAGCTTTGGAGCCTGAAAAGAGGGGTAAAAAGTCAGAATTTTCGAAAACTGGTGTAAACCACCGCGATCAGCGTCCTTCAGGCTATCTGCTGGTAAAATTTCAAGTCAAACGAAGCACTTACTATTTATAGTAAGTCAATTTGGAAACTGGCTAAAAATAGTAAATCAACTACATGCGTTGATGTTGACAGTAAGGTCACGTGGTGAGGAGCGCCTCATTCAAATTTCAAGTTAATCGGAGCAATGGAGCTATCAGAAACAAGAGGTTACTATTTATAGTAAATCATCTTCATAAATGGGCTAAAAATAGCAGGGTGACTAAAAATGGCAGTGTCGACAGAACAACAAGGTCATGAGGATACTACCTTTGAAATTTCAAGTCATTCCGGGCTTCAGAGATACAAAATTCAAAGGACTTACTATAAATAGCAGGGCATGAAGGTTGGTGAGAACAAGGAAAAAATTTCTAAGTCTGGAACTTCATCCAGTAGACATGGCAAAATGCGCCCAGATAGAAGAGGAGGCATGAAAATTTCTAAATATGAAGTTCATCCTTCATCAGGGGCAAAATACGCCCAAAGGAGAAGAAAGTCAAAGAGGGTCAACACTTTCATCCTTCTGCCTAGCCTAAATGCGCCTTCAAGTATATGCCAAGCACAAAAAAAGTTCTAAGTATGAAGTTTATCCTTCATCAAGGGCAAAATGCGCCCAAAGTTCAAGTGGTCAAAGGAAAGTCAACGAAGTTTATCCTTCACACAGGCCAAAATGCGCCCAACTTGTAGAAGGAAAAGGTTTAAAAAATTTTCTAAGTCTGGATATCCTCCTCACCCCTCAAAATGCGCCCATCCTCCAGCTAGGCTAAAATGCGCCCAAAAGGCAAAGAGGTCAAACAAGTCAAAGTTCTCATCCTCCACCTATATGAAAATGCGCTCAAGATGGAAGCAAGTCAACAAGTCAAGGAAATTCGTCCTCCTCACCCTCCTAAATGCGCCCAAAGCAAGCCATGTCAAGACAAAAAAACGGAAGTTGAAGAGTCATCCTCTTGCCAAGCTCAAATGTGCCCAAGATGAGGTGGTAAAAGGTAAGTAAATGGAGTAAAAGGTGAGTGAAAATACCTCTAGGCGTGGTCAATGTAAGGTAAATGCTAGGCGCACCCAAGGTGGAAGGTCTTAGAGGATTTCTCCAAGGTGTGTGAGGTGGTGAAGATGAATATTGGGCGTGGTTTTTGATTTTTCTCCAAAAGTGCTAGGCGCCAAGGGTGATGAGAGTTATAAAGTGTTAGAAAAAGTTCTAAGGCATGTGAAGTATGAAATAAAGTGCTAGGCGTGGTAATATTATTCTCCAAATGCTATGCGCCAAGGGTGGTAAAGTGAAATAAAGTATAAGATGAGTGATGAAATATTTCTAAGGCGTTGGAGTTTTAAATAAAATCGCCTTGCAAGTGGGGAGTGAAATGCAAATGGTGAGTGAGAAATAAAAGTGTGCTAGGCATGAATAAAAATTTTCTAAATGAAGTTGATAAAATTTCCAACACTGGCAAATGAACCAAAATTTTCTAAGACAAATTCTCAAAGTGCAAGATGATTTGTTAAACATTTTCTAAGTCAAAAATATTCTCTCCCTTAGAAAATACGCCTAGAACTCAAGGTGGTGGAATTTTAATTTTTTTTCTCCGTGGAGCCCGAGCAAATTTTCTCAGCAGTGAAGTCAGAGATGGATGATAATGCAGATAAACTCAAATTTCTCAAGTCAGAGCAACAAGATGATCACAGGGGAAGAATGGATTTAAATTTGATAGAATAATATTTTCTAAGGTTCAAAATAAAAAAAATTAAATGAACCCGTTCGTTGGGTACCCATGGATTCGAAGCGTTCTGGAGAAAATTTTCTTCTGGGTACTGAACATTTGCGATGATAGATGGATTTCCAAGTCTTCCGCACTTCGCCAACACTTTTTCAGTGAAGAATTTAATCAGAGCTCAAATTGTTAATTTCCTTAAGGGGAAAATTTAAAATTCTCTAAGGCAGGATGAATAAAACGTGTTTTCAAAGTGAATTTCTCCGAGTGATTCGAATTTGAAGTGAGTTACTTAGATGATTTTAATTGAATTCTTCGATGATGAATTTTCCAGAACTGAGGAGTTAAATTCGAATTCAAGTGACAGAGCTCTGGCTAGTGAATTAAAAGATGGATTTAAATTAAATTTTTCAAAAATAAATTCAAAGATGCCAGTCAAAGTCAAGTTTCTAGAAGAGCAAGATTCCTGACATCGAGAGACAAGTGTCAGAAACATCAGAGAGGGAAATTCGAAATTTTGAAGTGGAGTAGTGGAAATTAAATGTACTGGCTATAATTGGCTTCTTCAGGAATTCGAATTTTGGCTATAAAATGAAGTTTCTCACTTATTTTTCACAGCTGGAGAATTCGATTTGCTCTGGGATTGACATTGCAGTGAGTTGTTGAAGACTGAAGCTTGAAGAGTTCGAAATTTTGCTGAGGATTGGAATTTGCTGAAGCTTAAATTTGAAGTTGCTGAGGCTGCTGGAGAGGGACGCCTTGAGTTGCTAGTGCAAGTGTTGGAAGTTCGAATATTGCTGAGACCAAAAGGGGCGCACTTGCTGATTGCTAAAGTCTGATTTGTTGCTGAAGTTGCCAGAGCTAAGAGGTGCGAATTTGCTTGTAGTGCTGGGTACCGGAGCTTGACTTGTTAAGAGTTGAAGTTGCCAGTGATAAGAAGGACGCCTTGAGGTGAATTGCTGAGAGTTTTCAAAGTGCGAATTTGTTGATTGCTGATTGCTGATGTGAAGTACAAATCTGTGAAAGTTCAAGTTGCAGATTGGAGTTGCTGAAAGTAGTGAAGTCACTGAAGTTTACTTAGAAACCTTTTCTAAGTGTTGAAGTTCGATTTTATTGGAGAAGAAGCTGAGGTTTGCAAATAAGAAAAGTTATTGCAGCTTCTAGAAGTCGACTGCAGCCCCTACATACAATGTCTTATTTTATTTCTATAAACTAAATTGCTGATGAATGTTTATTGTTTGTAGATGGCTGAGGCAAGGGCGACTGGCAGGGACAATGGTGCATTCAGGCAGCCCGTGATTAAGAAACTAAGTAAAACATTCATGCCGGAGTCAAAGTTCATTTCAAAGTTGGGCAAGTTGACAGACACCAACTTGGGCTCCGTCAACCTAGAGACCTTCAAGAACAGGATGTTGGGAATTGGGAGTCATCGGCCTTCAACCACTTCACACAATATTGTTTGAAGTGGGTTATACGCAGCTACTGGTTTCCTGCCAGCCATTCAATGCTCGGAGCTGATGATGGAGTGCGCCAATTACTATGAGAAGGAGCACAGATCGATCATGTCACCAGATGGCCAAGTACTAGCCAATCTTACTCCAGCAGCCATTGGTGAAGCTTTCGGGATCCCGGTGCATAGGAACATGGTTTACAAATCCAAAGAACGAGCTGAGCGGATGTATGCTTCTGCATTCGAGAGATGCACGGAGACAATTAACACTCACTGGATGAGCACTCCCAAGCCTTCTCGTACAAAGCTGCCGAAGCAGATCATAGCGGAGGACCTGAAGCGAGAATATTGTGATCTCATCATGATGCTGAGCAGGGTTGGAGGTTGTGCACAATCATTCATTTTTGAGCCTTGGATGTTTTACTACATCAACCTCGTGCTGGAAGGGAAGGATTATGTTAATTGGGCAGAGATGATCAATGATAATTTGCATGAGCAGCTCCTGGGCCTCCGAAGAACAAAGGCATTTTATATGAGCTCCTACATCATCTATATGTTGGCACGTATGACTAAGTACAGAGGGATCTCTTACAAGGAGCCTGTCGGTTGTGGCTCCCACCAGTTTAAAATATATGATGCTTGTCCGCAATTACACCTGGCGAGCACAACTCACTACAAGCGTGTCAACGATGCCTTCACCATGTACATCACGAGGTTGGTTCAGGAGTGGTTGCATCACAGAATCTCGAGGGATGCCCAAGAGTTGATTGAAAGGTATGGATGCTAGTTCATACAATTTCCGAAATTTTCTTATATTAGGCTGCAAGGTTTCTCATCATATCCATATAGGCTGCCTAAGTACCCAACAGATAGAGTTTTAATGCTAGAAATATCTAGGCAATTGCTTGCCTTTGATAAAATTTAGAAGAAGAACAAGAAGGGGGGAATAGAATTTCCAATTGTCATGGGCAACTCAGATGAGGTGTGTCCCTCAATACAGGCAGCTAGAGAGGCTAAAAGTGAACTCCAATTTTATCATTTCTCATATCATACTAGCCGACAGCACTACGACCCACATCATAACATCAAATGGGTACTATCAGAGGAGTTTAAACATAAGGCCACCATTGAGGATTATTGGGCTGATGCAGCTGATGAGATTGAAATAAGGAAAAGGATGTTTTCTCGGTTGCCTATTACTTTGATCAAGGAGTGTGAAGTTGTGCCGGTTCCAGACCAAGTGAACGAGGATATGGACGTTGTCCATCCTGATTATGCAGCAGTGAGAGATACTCAACTTCCACCTCCAGATTGGTCAGAGTCTGAGATTGCTGATTTGGACACCCTTTCTATTCCTGTCCTGACATTCACTAGAGCATGGGTTGATAGGCGGGTGAACAGGTTGAAGAGTAGGTCAATCGCTTTGACTTACAATTTGATGGGAGATCACAGGACGCCCACTACTGGCAGAAAGAAACAAATTACACGAGGACCAGAGTCCAGAAAGAAGGAGCTAGTATGATAGGAGCCTACTCAGCCCGAGCCTCCACGAGTTACAATTGCATCACCATTGGAGACACGTTCTCCAAGTATACAGGAGGTTTCTTTGTTTGCTGATCAGAGGAATGCACTGAATCAAGTGCAAATAGTACAGGATAATATTCAGCCTCCACGGAGAGAGTCGGTTGGCCAGAGCGTCAACGCACCTGTTAGGGTTGATCAGCAGGATGATGAGGGAACTATTACTGACCCTCAGTTTCAGCAGGAGTTAGAGGCGGCCATGAACGATGATGATGATATAGTTTCAGGTGACACTCAGCCACTTGAGGATGATGAACCTCGCCAGAATGATGTAGAGGTTGAGCAAGTTAGAGAAGTCGAGGCACAAGAGCAGCAGCCCTTTGATATATAGTACGATGTGCCTGATTGGCTTAAGGACAGAATGAGGAGAAGCCCCAGTGAGGAGATTGATCCAACAGTTGAGATGGAAGAGTTCTTGAATAGGATCAGTGCACCTCCACAAAAAAAGAAAGCAAGAAAATTTTCGAAGATATCCACTGAAGAGGATGGTTCCCGTACTCTTCATGTAGCTGTGCCACGAGTTGAGTGTGACCGAAATGAAGCAATGCCTGAGAATTATGTGGTCACGACTCTAGATTTGGGACGCCCTACTGGTGCGCAGATTGTAGAGGAGTGTGATAACTCCTTCCTTGCCCTCGAAGATAGGTTATTCAAGAAAGAAGGGAAGTATAAGAAATTGAAAAGAGAACACAAGGCCTTAATTGGATATGTACAGCAGTTGTCTCGTTCTCGAGGGCAGGACATCCTAGTGATAGAACCTCCAGCAGAAATACCTAGAGAATCAATCAGTGGATTGATGGAGTTGGGAAAGATGGCACAGGAGGTGGATAAGTGGGTCACAGGGGTTCGTGTTGAGACAGAGAAGTTTATGGAGGACCTTGCTTCTACTTTTCAGCAGGCCTCTAGTATTTTGACACGGATGGATGCAGTGGATCATGCTTGGGGGGATGCTTCTATGTATCAAAGAAAAGTTATCCAATGTCTTGAGGTATTGAGACATGTTCCGTTGCGATTGCTGATTGATGGAGGTGTCATTCAGGAGAATGACAGGTATGACTTCTCTAGATGGTATTCTTCAACGATCACGGGACGCGGCTTCTTCGACACTGCACAGGCGGATTCAGCCAGGATAAATAAGGCTATGGCCAATATCATTGATGGGGTTTAGAACACTTTTGAGGCCATATTTGCTAGCCGGCTGAATCCAGAGGAGGTGAATGTTGATAATTTGAGGGGTAGGCTAGTACCTTTCTTCTCAGAGGTAAGGACCTTTGTACAAGATGATTTCGAGAATACTTCTACTTTCTCCACCTTGATCCAGAACACGCAGGACTCCTTGATTGCTTGGAGAAAATCTTGTGCAAGGCATGAGCATTCAGTCATAGTATTAGAGTTTCAGCTAGATTGCATTTCACCTATTTCAGCCTTCAGGAGGTTGAGGTCTGTACTTCGCAGATTCGTGGAGTTTGCAGTCGGAGAGAAGGCAAATGGGAATGCACTACTCGGACGAGGATCTTCTAGAAGACTGATTGTGGGCATTTATTGCCTTTACTATTTTTGGGAGTGAGTGGGAATCTTTGATTCATTTAATGTACCACTCCCTATTCTGGCAGTTTTTCGGGTTAGGGCTGAGGTGGCACGATTCTAGCCACTCTATTGATTGTAACCCTAGCCGTCTTTTGGACTGGGCTAGCTATATAAAGGGGGAGTCCCCTTCATTGTAATCCATTAGATTAGACAGTAGTATTGGACATTAGCATTGGAGCTAGAGTTAGAGAGTAGAGCATAGTAGATCATTTTGCTTAGCATAGTGTGGAGGAGAAAGAAAATTTTCCCTTTGAAAACTTTTGTGGAGATTGTTGTGTAACACTTTTCATGATAATAGATCTTTTCATTGATGGTGGAATTTGTCTTGTCATGAATAGCTAGCAAGGTCTCTTCTTCCTTTCGAATCCAAGTAGTATAACTTTCATTCATGCAAGTAGTTTACTTTGATGTGTGGTGTTTTGTTGAGGTAGCTTCTTTCATTCTATACCACTAGCGGCTTGTTGATGATAAGTTCGCCTTGCGTGGTCCACTGGACATTCTCTTGAATTTAACTTCGGTTGTGATTTGTATACCTATACGCGTCGTTTTGATGGTGTATGTATGCTAAGTTATAATCTGAACATCCTTTGCTATCCCCTTGAAGATTGCACCGATTTTGCTGAAGCTGTCCGACGTGAGGCTAGGTGAAATTTGGTTGAAGTCTACTAAAACGAAGCTCCACATATCCTGCATTTAGAATAGAACATAAGTCTCTTAGGCCCTATACTCTTTACTTTCCGCATATTTCTGATTAGTTTTTAGGAAAACGAACCACATTGCCGAATCACACGCACAAAATCCCCTACTGCTAACTGTAAGAAGTCTGAACAATTGCGTAAGTCCCCTCGTAAGAACACAGCAATACACATCAACCAAACTGGGTCTATTCGCATTAAAAGAACCTTGGAGTTGAAAGCATGAACTTACTCGCAATCTTAGCATGCTGAATACTTTGTTCAAGAGAGAATAGAGTATCCGTTGGGAAACTTTGTTCTGTGTTGGTGCGGTCTCAAAAACCACGTCAACAACGCCTAGCCGATTTGAAGTGTTGATGTCGAATTTTTGCTGGTGAAGTAAATTTAAAATGGCATTTAAATTAAATTTCAATAAATTAAATGTGCCATTTTAAAAAGGTAGCTGAGATTATTTCAAATCTGGGTAAAAATGATTTTTCAAAATTACTGAAGGTAACTAGCAGTCAGGAGGGAAGTTTTAAATTTGAACTGAGGAAAGAATCTCCCTAAATAGCAAATTGTCATAACAACTGCAAGACTACTGGAATATTCCCTTTTAAATTTAGTAAATACGTCAGTCATGATGAAAAGAATAAACGGCATCTGCTAAAATTAGCACCAGCTTTTGGCTATAAAACTCTGAGGATTTTCATTCTCATCTCACAAAATTTGAAGCTGAGATTTATGCTGGTGAGTTGAGTTGTGAGATTTAATATTTTCAATTTGAGAGTTGCTGAAAGTGTAAAGTGTTAAAGTCGATTTTGCAAGAGATTGAAATTGTTAAGGCTTGAATTTTGCGAAGTTGCTGAAAGTTGAATTTCTTGAAGTTGCTGAGTTGCGAGGTTGCTGCGATTCGAAATAAAGTTTGAAGTGTTAAGCGTTTTTATTTCTCCAAGTTACTGAGGTAAGTATTCGAAGTTGCTGAGACTTTATATTTTGCTAAAAGTTGAAATGTTTTCGAAGTTGAGAGTTGAAAAAGCTGAAATCATTTAATCGTGCTGGAGGTCAAAATTGTTTGAATTCGAAATCACTTGAGCTTGAAATTTTTCGAAGTTGCTGAATGTTAGAATCAATTCGAATTTAAAATTATTGAAGCCTTCGAAGTTGCTGATTTATAACTGTCGAAGTGCTGATTTGAGAATTGTTAAAACCTTTCGAAGTTGCTGATTTATAACTTCCGAAAAGCTGATTTAAAATTATCGAGACTTGTTGAGTTGAACTTGTTAATTTGAAAATTTTGAACTTGCTGA
Source organism: Sequoia sempervirens (assembly GCA_007258455.2). NCBI lineage: Eukaryota > Viridiplantae > Streptophyta > Pinopsida > Cupressales > Cupressaceae > Sequoia > Sequoia sempervirens. The sequence goes on from VDFB02370990.1 coordinate 36,049, forward strand.
TTTAAATTCTTCAAAGTTGCTGATTTATAACTGTCGAGGAAATAATCTGAAACTTGGTAATTTATGACTTTCAAGCTTGCTGATTTAAAATTGTTGAATTCTTCGAAGTTGCTGATGTATAACTTCCGAAGTTGTTGATTTAAACGTTGCTGAAACTTAACGCATTTGCTGAAGTTGAGATTGCTGGAGAAAAATTTCTTTTGGCTGCCAGTTGTTGGAATTCGAAGTTTAAATATACCGAGGTTTGAAGTCGAAGTTTGATGCTGAAGATATTAACTTGTATTTATTTTTGCAGCCAATTTCATCCGCCAACCATCTCACGTGATTTTTATTTAAAATAGTTCGAAGTGTAATGTTTGCTTCTTGTTTTGCAGATGGCTGATGTTGCAGGAACTAGCAAAGTTGGAGCTAAGGCTGGGAGCAATGAAGCTGTTAAAGAAAACGCCTCCAGGCAGGCGATTATCAAAGGTCTGAAGAAGTCCTTCATTCCAGAGTCGAAGATTGTATCGAAGTTTGGGAACCTGACGGACACCAACCTGGGGCCTTTCAACCTCGAGGCCTTCATGCGTAGAATGTATGGGCAAGGTGGCAATCTTCCGACAGAGGCATCGTGCAACATTGTCAAGAGTGGATTATATGCAGCAGCTGGATTCCAACCAGCAGTTTGTTGTCCAGAGTTGATCTTGGAATGTGCCAACTTTTATAACTCGGATGATCGAACTATCAGTTCTCCGAATGGTATGATACTGGTCAACTTTGCACCTTACGCAATTGGCGAGGCGTTTGGGATACTTGCTACAGACAATATGTTGTATAAATCCAAGGCAAAGGTTGACAAGATGTACGCCACATCCTTTGAGAAATGCATGAAGAGGATAAACACCACTTGGATGCGAAAGTCGAAGCCTCCTGCTGCCAGGCTACCTAAGCAGATAATTTCAAAAGAACTGAAGCAGAAGTATTGCGATATCATTATGCTGCTCAGCAAGGTTAACGGCAGCCCACAGTCATTTGTGTTCGAGCCATGGATGTTCTTCTACATCAGCGTGGTGCTCGAAGGGAAGGAACAAGTAAACTGGGCGCAGATGATAAGTGATAATATTGACGAACAGTTCCGGAGTGTCAGGAGAACAAAAACATTTTACATGAGCTCGTATGTTATCTACATGCTTGCTCGGATGACAAAGTATAGAGGGTTGGCATACCAGGAACCAATTGGCTGTGGATACAATCAGTTCAAGATTCACGAGTCCTGCAGACAGTTGCATCTCACGCACACAGGTGACTTCAAGAGAGTTAATGACGCTTTCACTATGTATATCACAAGAACCCTTCAGCAGAGGTTAGAGCAGAGGATCCTTCAGCAGAGGTTAGAGCAGAGGATATCTGAGGAGGCGCAAATGCTGATAGAAGAGTATGGGTGTTGGTTCGTCCAATTCCCGAAGTTTACTTATTTGAGGCTGCCAGGGTACGATTCATATGTGTACAAGTTACCCAGGTACTCCACCAACAGGATGATACTACTTGAGTTGTCTAGGCAGTTGGTGGCCTACAACAAAATCATAAGGCGAAATAAGAAGGGAGGCTTACATTTCCCCATTGTATTGGGAAACTCGCTTGAAGAATGCCCTACTCTGCAGGCAGCCAAGGAGGCTGAAGATGAATTGAAGTTCTATAAGTTGACTCTTCATACTAGCCGACAAGACTTTGATCCTAAGGGAAAGATTGGAGCAGTGCAAGGAGTAGAGTACAGGCACAAAGTTCACTTAGAAGATTTTTGGGCAAATGCTGGAAGTGAGGCTGAGATTAGGAAGAGAATGTTTTCAAGGTTGCCACTCAAGATGATTAGGGAATGTGAAGTGATCCAAGTGCCAGATCAAGTTGAAGAGGATACCAAGTTGATTCATCCGGATTATGAAGCAGTAAAGAACACACCGATTCCACCAGTAGATTGGGCCGAACTGGAGATCATGGATTTAGACACCTTGTCTATTCCCGTCTTGACTTTCACAAGGGCTTGGGTAGAAGAACGTGTTCACAGACTAAGGAGGAGGTCAGTTGCTTTCACATATGACCTCATGGGAGACAAAAGGCCACCGGTGTTGGCGAAGAGAAAGAAACAAATTGCCCAGCCTCCGGAGCCACAGCCACTGCAAAAAGAGCCACAACCACAACAAGAGGAACCTGTTCAGCCAGAGCCTCAAGGATCGGAGGACACAACATCTACTCAGTTGGTGACTCATTCTTCCAGTGTGCGTGAAGTCTCATTGTTTGCAGATCAGAAGACTCGAGGGAATGAAGAACCAGAGGTTGGGGAAGTTAACCAACCAATACCAAGAGAGTTGGATACCCAGAGCGTCAATGATCCTGAAGGCGCCAATCAACCAGAGGAAGGAGAAGAGACAGAAACGGATACCCACTTCGATTTTTCCTTCGGAGAGGAAGACGTTGGAGCTCGTGGAGAGAGCGATCAAGACATTGAAATAATTGAGCCTCAGCAGAATGTTGCTCGGGAGGAGGTCCGTGAAGTGGAGGCAACTGAGGAGCAGCCCCTCATTATTTATGATATTCAGCGCAATTGGCTCTCACAAGCAATCAGGAGAGACTAGGATGACGATGCTGACCTAGCAGTTGAAATGGAAGAACTTCTAAACAGGACAAGTAAATCGCCTAAGAGGAAGAGATCCAGGAAGTATACAAGGATGGAAACTAATGAGGCAGGTTCACGCAGCCTTCACATTGCTGTTCCAAGAGAAAATTATAGTTTAAGTGATGCAATGCCAGAAAATTACACGATCACCACAGTTGAATTAGGACGTCCTTCCGGAGTGCAAGTGGTCTAGGAAGCTAAGAGTTCCTTCCAGGTGTTAAAGGATAGGTTGGTGAAAAAGGAAGGGAAGTATAAAAGATTGAAGAAAGAGCAGAAGGCATTGGTCGGGTATGTGCAACAGCTGGCACATCCCGTTGCTCAAGGGAACCCACCAGTAGATCTTCCACCTGAGCTGCCCCGGGAACCAATCAGTGGGCTGGAAGAAATAAAGAGAGCTATACGAGAAGGAGACAAGTGGATAAGCGGTGTCCGTGCTGAAGCAGAAAAGTTCATGGCTGATCTTGTCTCATCGTTTTAGAATGCATCTAGTATCCTCTCACGCTTGGATGATGTCGAGCAAGCTTGGGGAGACACCCATATTTTTCAGGATAAAACTATTCCTCGCCTTGCTGTTTTGATGCGTGTGCCCACGCAAAATTTGGTGAATGAAGGAGTAATCCAGGCAGGCGACACGTATGATTTTCGTGGGTGGCATTCAGCGGAATTCACTGGAAGGATTTTCTTCGACGCAGCGGCTATGGAGTCCACCAGGATCAAGAAAGCAATGAAGAATATTCGCGAGGGTATCCTCAACACATTGGAGGCAGTGTTCGCCAAAAGGATGACTGCTAAGGAGGTTGAAATTGACGGATTGAAAGCAAGATTACAACCTTTCTTTTCTAAGATGGGGACATTTTCCCAGCTTGACTTTGAAAACATTTCTACGTTTTCAACAATTATTCAGAGTACACAAGATTCTATTGAGACTTGGGGAAAATCTTGTGAAAAGCATGAGCAGATGGTGGCAATCCTGGAATATCAACTAAATCTTACTCCAGTAGTTTCTGAGGAGGAGATCGATGAGGTGCTGGCACGATTCGTAGCGTACGCGGTCAGAGAGAGGAGCAAAGGAATCCGAGTCATGGACGAGAATCTTCTGGAAGGGTAGTGGGCAATAATTGCTCAGGAGTAATCTGCTACTTTTGGGAGCATTTATGACACCACTCCTCCACCTTCTGGCGGTTTTAGGGAAAACTCGTCTAGGGCTAAGGTGGCTCGATTTGAGCCCTCCGTTGTAATTCAATCTGGACCGTCCATTGGGACTGGCCAGCTATATAAGGGGGAGTCCCCCTCATTTGTACTCTAATAGTTAGAATCAGAGAATAGTTAGCATAGTGGATTTTGAAGCAGAATAGAGAGTAGATACTTTTGAGTTAGATTAGTTTTCATTGCATTGTTGAAGAAGAAGGGGAATTCTCTCTTTGAGAATTTTGTAAGAGATTGTCACAAAAGGCTAATCATAATAAAGCATTTCATTGATGGTGAATTCGAACTTTGTTGTGAGTAGTTCGTGAGGTTTCTTCTTCCTTTGACTTCAACTAGGACTTAATTTCATCCTAATAGTTAAATATGGATGCTTATGCTTGATGTAAGTGAGCTTCTTTTATCCATACCACTAACATTCTTACTGATGGTAAGCTTGTCTTGCGTGGTCAACTGGAACATTTCATACTTAACTTCGATCAAGATTCGTGTGTAATTATGCATCATTGTGATGGTGATTGCATTATTGAATCGTGATTTGAACATCCATTTTACCCTTTGAAGATTGCACTTACTTTGTCGAGGCTGTCCAATTGGAGGCTAGACAACGTTTGTTAGAAGTTCATTGAAATCGAGCATAACACCCTTTGCATTTAGGTTAGAATTTAGAATTTAGAAATCTCTGCAGCCATTCAAATTCCGCACACTTTTGGTTAATTTTAGGAAACTTGCACTTCAAAGCCAAATAATTCACACGAAAATCCCTTTCAAAAGCATATATTGGTTGTTGCTGCACGTATTCTGAACAATTGCATAAGTCCCCTCGTAAGAACACAGCAAATACACATCAACCAAACTGGGTCTATTCGCATTAAAGGAACCTTGGAGTTGAAAGCGTGATCTCACTCGCAATCTTAGCACGCTGAATACTTTGTTCAAGAGAGAATAGGGTATCCGTTGGGAAACTTTGTTCTGCTGATTGGTGCGGTCATAAAAATCACATCAACAGCAGGGAACCACATGTTACACCTGGTTCTCCTGAGGTTACTCCCATGACAGGTGTTGCAGGGGCGATTATTGTTAGCTCTTGCAACATAATACTTGATTCATCGAAGAGTTGTGTGACAACTCTCGACACTATTCCATCTTCTTCACAGGAGGTAGGCAGAATACCATTCAGGTGGGAGATCGGTTCTCATGATGATTTGTTTCCCTTTTTTGGAAGCAAATCAGTTATTTCATCCCATGCAGTTGATCATGATCGGTCGTTTGATGAACCAATTCAGGAGTATGATTTAATCTACTGTTCCAGGGGCTCAATAGTGGATGATTCAAATCATAATAGAATGATTGTGCAATTTGTGAATAATCCGTTATTTGAGTAGGATGGTGGTTCGACCTATGATAATCCACTCTTCAAGTTGGAAGCCAATAACACTCCTAAAACCAATTCAGGATTGAGCGATAATCGCAGTGTTTGGAATTTTCCTAGTGCATCAAAATTCCAAACAAAGATCACAAAGGAGTTTTGCAATGTATACCTAGTGAGGAGTGCCTATAGTTTTACTTTTGATCCACTAGTACATGATCTGTATTTGATGCACAATCCTTATGCACAGGATTTTTCTTTGGGTGCAGTTGAGGGGAGTAGCCCAATACTGTGTGCAGAGTTACCATTTTCCGAAGATGGGATTAGCGGCTGCAAGTACCCGACTCAGTTATTTACAGGAGATTACTTGCAGGGGCAGCAATCAGTTATCCATCATGATGAGATGTACCCGACAGGGATTGCTACTTTAGTGTCAAAGTGGTTTCATACGGATACATGGTTACAGGGTGATTATGATGCCAGTGGACATGATGGTTTGGTTAGTCAACACATCCATGGGAGTCTAGCAGAGGATGGAGATAGTTGTTGTGATACAAATACTTTCCGATGTTCATCTTCCCACAGTATGGTTGGATGTGTGTACAGATTATGTTGGGATCCAGGTGGCGACAGGATTGGTACTATGTTTTGGATGGGTCCCAGTGGATTGCTTCACCACTTCTGGCATGGTGAAGTTGAGATCAGAGTAGCGCAGAGGAAGTCGGAGGGGATTAGGCATGGCAGACTTCCATTTCGGGTTTTGGATCTAGGCATATTTTGCGCAACTATGTTTATGCTGGTGCTATAGGAGTTGGGTAGGGATGTTTGGGACATTTCACAATTCTTCTTTTGGGCCTCCCGAGGATTAGAGTTTCTTTGCAGTGGAGATTGCTTAGGGACAAGCAATTTCAGGGAGGGCGGACTGTAATGTCCCCATTTTTGGCGAGCATCAGAGTTCGTAAGAATTAGCCTATTATGCGACCCTCGTAGGCTGATAGGATGGATAGAGGGTCTTGTTGGAGCTTGGCTTGGCTTCGGATCATCAAAATTTACCAGTTGGCTTTCGTTCGGGCTCTTTCGGACGACTTTTGCCTGACTTGCTATTTTTAGCAGTATAGTCATTCAGCGGAGCACCCCTGCTATTTTTAGCAGTAGGGTTTGGTCATGTGCAAAATCAATCACTTATTCTCCAGCTTCAGATGGTTCGTTAATCGGACGTAAATTGAGTAAGATGTTAATATTTTAAGTGTCAAATTAAATATTAATTATTGAAGCTTATATTATAAAGTTATAATATTATTTAATATTATAACTTAAGTGATTTCTTGAAGGGTTCGACCAACATTGAAGGGGGCCACCTTTTAATTATATTTTATAATTAAAAGTGCATCGAGACTATTGAAAAATTAAAAGTTAAAATTCAACTTTTATTTAAATGATGCCTTTTGAGGAAAAAAAAGTCGACCCTCTTGAGAATATAAAGAATTTTCATTGTGAAGAGCTCATTATGTTATTGATTATTGAAATTTGAGCAAGTCTTCTTCCAGAGCACGGAAGCCAAGGGTTTCAGTCTCAGAGCATTGGGGAATGAGCCATCTCCAGTGAAAGCAATTCAAAGGTTGTGAAATATCATCCGATTTATTGCCAGGCAGAGGGATTTCTTCATTCAGAAGTAATCACAGAGCTTCAGAGTTAATTTATCATTCAGGGTTCTGGTTAGCAATTCATCCAGAGAAGTTTCTTCCAGTGAAGCGCATATTTCTTTAAGATCTGGAGATTCAGGGAAGAGCCGTACCTTTATCATTTATTGGCTGCTGTTTCTAGGCCGTACTTTTGTTGTACCTGGTCGTACTGTCATTAAAAGGGCGTGTTCTTGATCTTGGTCAAAACGCCTATCTTTCTGGCATGCATTCTTCACCAAATGGGGCGCTAAGGTATCTGGGATCATTTGAGCTTGTGAGACGGAGGGAGAAGCATTTTTCCTGTGAAAGCCGTACCATTCATGTACTTTCAGCTTGCTGCTAATACCAGGTTCTTTTATTAAATAATGTTGTTTCCTTGTTGCATGTTATCGGATCTTTATTGTACTGAGTCCAGATGATCAATGAATAATTCGCCAGTATTAGATCTTATATTTCCTTCAATATTGTTATTGTAGCCTTTCATTTTGAATTTATTATTCCATTCTTGCAAATCGCATTCTTTATTATTCATGCAAAAACTTCAAAAAAATCAAAATACACCGAAACAAACAAAAATGCACAGTTTCGAGAAATAGGGGAAACAAGGGTTTCTACATGTAGTGATACTTACCTAAACCATTGCCAATAGCTTTCAAGCTCTCTAATTCCCAAAATTGCAAAGGGAGATATGGTAGGTGCACCCATAGATATGCAGTAGACAAAAGTCTCTAATCGAGTCTCAAAGGATGGGAACCGAGGTTTTAGGCATAAAAAATCTTCATTGAGGGACGATGGCCCAGTTTCCAAGACTTTCTCCTTGTCTTCTAGGTAGTTGAATTCCAAAATGAAAACTCCTTAAGTGCAAGGATAAATGCATACTTCTTCCATTCCATCCTTCCAGTATTGAGACATCCAAGCATGGAGATCGCACAATTTCGGTGAAGTCTTTGTGAATTTGTAGATGAGGGCATCTTCTTGCGAAAATTCCTCCCTATCATAGAAAGCCCCATCCACACAAATCTTCGATATCACTTTAGATCAACGGAGAGAGAGGGAGTTTCTCATATTGTTGATCACATTAGGAGAGGAAGGAAATGTTGTTGCCAAATTTAGCGGCCAAAATGTCCTACTCTCACAAGAATACTCCCAAGCACCCTCCTCCAACCCTATGCCCAAGAGGTGATTTGAAGGAGGAACAAGACAATCCACAAATGGGTCCTTTGTCACTACTTTTGCATACCGTCATGTCCATTTCCCTAATTGTTGTAGGTTAAAACATCCTTGTAAGTGTTAGAGTAAAATGTATTTCCTAATTAATTAATTATTTAATTATTAGGTTCCATTTCGTCTAATTAGTTAAGCTTACTTAGGTCATGTTCTTTATATGTCTCATGTCATACGATGATGACACATGTCATGATCTTATTTTATCCTCACCTAGGGTTTTTAGGTTAATTATCCTTTTGTATGGTCATCAAAAGATGCACATTAATCAATGATTCATGCTTTTTTGGATCAATAGCTCTTGGCCTCCACAACTTTGCAATTCTCTCTTTTTGTGACAGGTGTTTGATTGCAGGTGATCCTTGGGAGCTGTGGAGTTGATTTTTCCCAACTTCAACATAGTATTAGAGCTCCAGACCTGTAACCCCTCTCCTCTTTATGAGAGATTTCATGCCTTGATCTAAAATTCAGTGCATTTTGGAGCAAATTAGTGTTCTCCATTGGATTCAGATATGTCAAGAAAGTCAGTTTTGCATTTTGTTTGGCTTGATTTGAACTCCAGACATCAGACCTACAAGGGTTTGAAGCAGTTGTTTTTTTCCAGATCAAGAGAGTAGCTGCAATTTTGAAGTATTTTGGGCCACAAAGAACATCATGGTTGCGTTTATGAGGCCAATTCCATGAATTTTGATATAGAATTTGACTTATTTTGTTGTCAAGAGCTTTTGAGGCAAAAAAAATTTGCAATGGAGGTCGTACGGCCTCCCCAACACGCAAGTTGAGGTAAAAATTTTTAAAAAAAAAATTTAAGTTTTTTTTACAATATATATATATTTTTTAAATCAAATTAAAAAATAATAAAACCCTTTTTTAAAAGGGACGCCATAGGTTTTTTTGCATTTGTTTTTATTAAAAAATTTATTTAAAAAGAAGGGTTGAAGTGGGGAGGTACTCACAAGGGTACCTGTCCCCCTACACGGCCTTGCCATGGCAGGGGTGGCAAGTTCCTTAGGCCCCTCGCCTAGGGGTGGCACTAGATTGGAGATATTTTTTTCCAGTACTCTATATTTGGTACACCTCCACATATGAAGGTGTTTTGACAAATTTGGCGGAGTTGATTTTTTTCCCATCATAGCCCCTCTCCATTGGGCTTTTTAGTTTTGCACCTTATCTTCTAGAGGCCATATCTCGGCCATATGGTGGTCTTTTCTAGTGCAATTTTTTTTGAAATGGGGTAGAATTTCCTACTCTTCACAGTGGTGTAGGTGGTTTCCATTTTGGACTTTCAGCCTTTTTTAGAATTTGGTTTTCCCAGTGCTATTACTGTTTAGTTCTTGTTTTGGAGACTTCAACAGGCCATATCTTCTACATCCGGACTCCTTTTCGGGTGTCGCTTTTGAAAGTGCATGTTTTTTCTTGTACTTTGTCATGGTGTTATCAGTTTCCTAATTTTTTGTTAGAGATTGTATTTTCAACATGTAGTCCTTTTTTGTGCATTATGGGCTTCCATTGTGTTGTACCCAAAATAAATTTTTGCTTCAATAAGTCACTTTGATCAAAATGGTCTAAATCATGTAAAATTGTAGTCAAAAGTCCAGTTTAGGTCAAACAAAACATAGGCTTTTTGTGGGTTTATATCAAGGAAGATACTTGCAAATTTCTAAAAAATTGAAAAGTAGGGTTTCGTACCCCTGTTTTTAGGAAAACCCCTAAAAAATAGGACCTTTCCATAATTAGTTGAAAATGATTTTGATAGGATAATTTGACTTCATGATCACACTGGCCAAGTCAAAATCACCAACAAGTTTGTTTTACTCGAGTGGGTCTATTTTCATTTTTCAGGAAGAAAGATAGGACCTTCGCAACCAATAATGGCATAATGGCCAATACAAGGTGGTGAAATCTAAGCCTGAAAAGCTTCAAGGAAAAATACATGGAAAAAGATGCTCTGCGACAGAGGGGATTTTCAAAAGTGAAAAATGCTAAAAATATTCTAGGTCTGGAGAATGCACGCCTTACTACCATAAAGAGGCTACGTAGTCAATGCCTTAGCCATTTTTTAGTCACCCGTACACCCAGAATGGTGAAAACAATTGCTACAGTGAATGTCATGTCCCCATCCTAGTCAGCGCAGCTGGTGACGAGGTTAGCCTATTATTCGATCCTCGTAGGCTGAGAGGAGTGTGCAGAGGATCATTTGGGGCAGTTACTCAGTGTTTGGTAGCTCCAGTTTTGCAGTTGTGTCAGGTTGGGCCTTCGTAGAATCTTCCAGAGTGCATTTTCAGGAACTTTCTATTTTTAGAAAGTTAGGTCAGGCGGAAGCTACTATTTTGGGCAGGGCACCTGGTTCAACCTTTCAGCTTAGAGTCGACCCGGTTCAGCAGTTTGATGATCAGACGGAGAAATAAGGAGTAATTAATGATTTATTAAATATTTAATAATTTGACTTTATATTAAAGTCACTTTATTGAAATATTTAAATATTTAATTAAATTGGCCAGTTATAAAGTATTTATTATACTTTATAATAAAGTATTAATTTTTGACTTAGTGAATATTTATTATTCATTAAATTGAGGCGCCATTTAATTATTTAATATTTCTCCTAAGTATCAAAGGTGAAATAAATCATTTTTATTTAAATGATTAATTAAAAGGAGTTGGGTCGAATTTTATCAAAGGAGTATATATTTTCTTTCAAGGCAAAATCGAACTATTCTGATATTATTATTCGACTTTTGTCTTTTGCTCTGAGCATTGGAGTTTGCAAACCCTACGGTTTCTGGCAGACAGACGTTTCTGGAGAACGAAAACTCTTCAGAGATCAGGCAGACTGAGACTGTGAAATACCAGTTGAAGCTTGCACTTGGTGATTTCACACAGAGATCACAGATTGGATTTATTGAGTTATTTATTAGTCGTGAGAGAATCATCATCCGAGATAAATAAAACTTCATCGGAGACTTTATTCGGTGTCGGCATTATTTCTTAGGTAGTACCATTCTATTTCTTTGCAATGACAGACGGTAAATTACATTTACGTACTGCGGGGCCATTACCTTCATCTCTTAAAGAGATCCGCCTTTTGTCTTGATTCTTACCTTTGAGATCCTGGGTGTAGTTTTCTGAGACATTTAAAATTTTGCATTGTTATCGACTTGGAGATTCATTCTTTTATTACGGCGTACCATCTTCATTTTATTGCGGCCACCATCCCGGGTTCTTTGAAATGGTGGCTTCTTATTCATTTATCAATTTTCATCATTGTAAAAGCTCTATAAAAAATAATAAAATAGTGCGCCCATGTTCTCTGGCATATTTGAGCTTATTCTGTGAAGTTTTAGAATTTATTTGAATTTATTAGCATTATTGAGCAAAATCGCAGCTTTAGCATTTTGCCTGAAAACCTCATAAAACACAAAAAAATCACAAACTTGCAAAAACAACAAAAATCAGTTAGGGTTTCGAATTGAGAACCATCAGGGTTCTGACAGTGGTATCAGAGCACAGATCTCCTGCCATCCTGTGCTTTTTCAATGCTTTTTCAGAATACAGTGTGCTTCTTAGTGCTTTTTCATGAACAGAGATACCATTCACTACATTAAAGGTGTAGGGACAGCCAAAGACGAGGATTGGACAGGTCCACCTATCCCTGAAGGTCAGACCATATCAGGAGTACTTGGTATTCACAGATCCAGTTCTGACGGAAGTGAAAACAGTGTTGCAACCCTAATGGCAGAACGTGAGACTTCCTCAGAGACTCGCAGGGATCCAGGGAAGGCGCATGCAGAGGGTGATATTACCGATGAGGAGTTTAGACAGAGGCATGATAATATGATGGACATGATGTCTCAGTTGATGGGTACCATTAGACAGTACACACCCACACAACCTCATTACATACAGATTGGTCAGACGAGCGGGACTGCACCAGTGGATCAGCCATTAGCATTAGCACCTCGGCAGCCGTCACCGATCTATCAGGAGCGTAGGCCAGGCCAGCCTACTTTCTTACCTAGGGAGACTCCACCACAGACTCCAGG
>VDFB02370990.1:48319-88337 GCA_007258455.2 Sequoia sempervirens
TCAAAATGGAGAGATTTTAGCTACTGAGGATGCTAAGCATGGGAGTCCGAGGGAGATCTTATAGCATCTGGAGTCAGATTGCTTGAGGACAAGCAATTTCAAGGAGGGCGGACTGCCATGTCCCCATCCCAGTCAGCAGCCCGGTGACGAGGTTAGCCTATTATTCGATCCTCGTAGGCTGACAGGAGTGTGTAGAGGATCATTTGGGGCAGTTACTCAGTGTTTGGTAGCTCTCGGTTTGCGGTTGTGTCGGGTTGGGCGCTGCAGAATCTTCCAGAGTGCATTTTTAGGAACTTTCTATTTTTAGAAAGTTAGGTCAGGCAGAAGCTGCTATTTTGGGCAGGGCACCTGGTTCAACCTTTCAGCTCAGAGTCGACCCGGTTCAGCAGTTTGATGATTAGACGGAGAAATAAAGTATTAATGATTTATTAAATATTTAATAATTTTGACTTTATATTAAAGTCACTTTGTGAAATATTTAAATATTTAATTAAATTGGCCAGTTATAAAGTATTTATTATACTTTATAATAAAGTATTAATTTTTGACTTAGTGAATATTTATTAGTCATTAAATTGAGGCGCCATTTAATTATTTAATATTTCTCCTAAGTATCAAAGGTGAAATAAATCATTTTATTTAAATGATTAATTAAAAGGAGTTGGGTCGAATTTTATCAAAGGAGTATATATTTTCTTTCAAGGCAAAATCGAACCATTCTGATATTATTATTCGACTTTTGTCTTTTTGCTCTGAGCATTGGAGTTTGCAAACCCTAGGGTTTCTAGCAGACAGACGTTTCTGGAGAACGAAAACTCTTCAGAGATCAGGCAGACTTAGACTGTGAAATACCAGTTGAAGCTTGCACTTGGTGATTTCACACAGAGATCACAGGTTGGATTTATTGAGTTATTTATTCAGAGTCAGCAGAGAATCATCATCAGATAAATAAGGCGACTTCATTAGAGGACTTTATTCAGTGATCTGGCATTATTTCTTGGAGTCCGTACCATTCTATTTTCTGCAGCAGACAGGCCGTACATTTCTGTACTTGCAGGCCGTACCTTCATCTCTTGAGAGATCCGCCTTCTGTCTTCAGATTCTTGCACTGAGATCTAGGCGCTTGGTTTTCCTGGACATTTCTGGAGATTTTGCATTGTTATCTGAGCTTGGAGATTCATTCTTTTATTCTGGTCGTACCATCTTCATTTATTGCAGCCACCATCAGGTTCTTTAGGAAATAATTTATTTCTTATTCATTTATCAATTTTCATCATTGTAAAAGCTCTATAAAAAATAATAAAATAGTGTGCCCATGTTCTCTGGCATATTTGAGCTTATTCCGTGAAGTTTTAGAATTTATTTGAATTTATTAGCATTATTGAGCAAAATCGCAGCTTTAGCATTTTGCCTGAAAACCTCATAAAACACAAAAAAATCACAAACTTGCAAAAACAACAAAAATTAGTGAGGGTTTTGAATTGAGAACCATCAGGGTTCTGACAGTGAACGCGTTCGCATCGTTGACAACGGTGGTCAAGTCAGTCAAGCTACAACAGTGAATGTGAAGCACGAAGAGATGTGAGTTTTCAAGGAAACGATGAAGTTGTAATCATAATGTAGAAACCCCTGTTCTCACTGTTTTTCTGAAACTGTCTGTTTTGCTTTTTTTTGAACGTTTTTGGTTTTTTTGTGGCTTTTGCATAAACCAATGAAGTGCGATTTTGAAAGAAATTGCATATAAAAATTAAATAAAATACCACAAGTCTACAAATGATGGAAACTGATTGATCTATTGATACCAATAGGTTTATTGATCTACTATGCTGATTACAAGCAAGATCTGATAACATGCAACTTAAAAAGCAACAATATTATTGATGAAAAACCTGGTATTTGCAGCAGATTGAAAAACCCTTGAAATGGTACGGCCTTCTTAAAGATCCACTTTTCTCTGCGCCAGATGATAGCAAATGAAGACAATGAAGTATGCGCCCCTATTGGTGAATGCAGACTGTCAAAAGAGAAGGCGTTTTTTCCCAATGTAAGAGGTACGGCCTAGTACTTGCTGGTACGGCCTGCAGCAGCAAAGTACGGATCTGCAACAGCCTTGAAGAAATCCGTACAGCCTTGGAATAGATGCCAGATATGAAGCTAAGATAGGCGCCTCAAAATATTTCACTGCCTGTTGATGTCCGGATCCAAACCCTGAAATTATAATCTCTCATAAATTTTGTGATAACCTTTGAATGAAGCTACCTCTCTGATAAGCAATAAATCAGCTAGTATTTCACAGCCTCTGAACTGCAACACTGAAGATGGCTCGTTCTCCAATGCCAAAAGACAACTGAAACCCGTGGCTCCGTTCTCTGGAAGAATACTTGATCAAAAGTCGATTTCATAACATAATGAGCTCCTTTCCCAATGAAATCCTTATGTCCTTCAAAAAGTCGACTTTTCACAAAAAGGCATCATTTAAATAAAGTTCAAACTTTTCTTTTAATTTTTCAATAGTCTCGAACGCACTTTTAATTATAAAATATAATTGAAAAGTGGCCCCTCTTCAATGTTGGTCGACCCCTTTAGAAATCACTTAAGTTATAATATTAAATAATATTATAACTTTATAATATAAGCTTAAAAAATAATTAATATTTAATTTGACCATTAAATATTAATATCTTCCTCAAAATACGTCCGATTAACGAACCGTCTGAAGCTGGAGAATAAGTGATTGAATTTGCACACGACCAGACTATACTGCTAAAAATAGCAGGGGTGCTCCGCTGAATGACTTTACTTACTAAAAATAGCAAGTCAAGCTAATGATGTCCGAACGACCCTGAACGAAAGCCAAACTGGTAGATTCTGACGACCGAAGCCAAGCCAAGCTCCAAGAACTTCTATCCATCCCATCAGCCTACGAGGGTCACATAATAGGCTAATCTTAAGCATTGAGAGATGTCAATTGGAAGGGGATATTACAGTCCGCCCCTCCTGAAATTGCTTGTCCTCAAGCAATCTCAACTCCAGATGCTGCAAAATATCCTCGCTCTCCCACGTAGCATCCTCCACTGGTAAATCCCTCCATTTCACCAAATATTCCCTGATAGTCCTCCTGCGCAACTGTCTCTCTCTGTACTCCAAGATCGACTCAGGTACTAAGATCAACTTTCCCTCATCATCTAAGGGAGGTAATACTGCTGAAGGTACCACATGATGTCCTAACGCCTTCTTGAGACGTGACACATGAAAAACATTGTGGACCTTACTATCCGCCGGAAGCTCTAGCTCATAAGCCACCTCTCCAACACGCCTCAAAATCCTGAAAGGACCATAATACCGTGGCTTAAGCTTTTCCGAACCACTCTTCCTAAGAGTAGACTGACGATAGGGCTGCAGCATGAGATATACCATGTCTCCCACCTCAAAAGACCTCTCTGTCCTCTTCTGATCTGCGTACTGCTTCTGCTGATTCTGTGCCTTAGCAATATTCTCCTTGAGAGCCCTCATAGTGTCCTGACTCTCCTGCAATAAATCTCCAGCACTCGGCACTCTACTGTCACTCAGTAGCAAATCTAGAAAACTAGGCGCCTCATAACCATACAATGCCATGAAGGGGGACATCTGAATGGTCATGTGAAACGTAGTATTGTAGCAATACTCGCACAAATATATCCACATGACCCACGCCTTTTGCTTCCCTGCAATGTAATTCCTGAGGTAGCCTTCCACCCATTTGTTCACTATTTTCGTCTGACCATCGGTCTTCGGGTGGTAACTGGTGCTCGGTGTAAGCTCGGTCCCACAAAGTCTGAACGCCTCCTGCCAGAAGTGACTCAAGAATCGACTATCCCTGTTGCTAACTATGCTCCGAGGCAACCCATGTAATCTGAAAACCTCACGGAAGAAGACCTCTGCTACCTGTGTAGTTGTGTAAGTGGTGGTGATCGGGAAGAAGTGGGCATACTTCGTCAGCCGATCCACAACTACATATATACAATCCCGTCCCTGGGCTTTGGGCAAGCCCGTAATAAAGTCCATTGACAGGCATTCCCACTTCCTATCAGGAATCGGAAGTGGCTGCAACAATCCTGCTGGATACGTGTTCTCCTGCTTGTTCTAGTGACAAACAGGGCACTCACGCACATACTGAAGAACATCTGCCTTAAGTCCCTTCCATGTAAACCGTTCCCATATCTGTCTATATGTTTTAAAATATCCAGGATGTCCTGCTGTGGGCACATCATGAAAGGCTCGCATAATAGTGTTCTTCATCTTAGATCCTGGGATCAAGAAAATCATGTTCTTGTAAATGATCAAGTCATTCACAAGTGTGTACCTGGTGTCTACCATCGATCCCTCAACAATACTGGATGCCCAAGTATCCTTGGCATACTCTGCCACAATCAAATGCCTCCAATCCTCTGCAATGTGGACCATAGAGCTCAAATAAGGCCTGCGTGAGAGAGCGTCAGCCACTACATTCTGGGTACCTTTGATGTAGGTGATATCAAAGTCATATGCCTGTAACTTACTCACCCACTTCTGCTGACGATCATTTAAGTCTCGCTGCCCCAGGAAATGCCTCAAACTGTTGTAGTCAGTTTTAATGCAAAACTTACTGCCCACGAGATATTGCCTAAATTTGGCCAAGGCATGCATTATGGCCAGCATCTCCTTATCATAAATACTGTAAAGCCTCTCTGGTCCTCTGAGCTTCCTGCTCTCATAAATGATCGGGTGCTTGTCCTGCATAAGCACCACTCCAATGCCCTCACCAGAAGCATCACATTTAAGCTCAAAAGGCTTCGTAAAATCTAGCAGTGCCAACACTGGACACGTAGTCATCAGCTCCTTGAACCTCACAAAACACTCTTGTGCCTCAAGAGTCCAACAGAATGCACCCTTTTTTAACAAATCCTTCATGGGTGCTGCATGGCGTGAATAACCATTCACAAATCTGCGATAAAAACCACACAAGTCAGGAAATCCTCATAGCTGTGTAAGGTTCGCCGGAGTAGGCCAATCTACGATAGCACGGATCTTCTCGGGATCCATCCGTACTCCCTCTGCACTGATGATATGGCCTAAGTATAATAACTCAGTCATCCCTAAATCACACTTGGACTCCTTGGCGTACAAGGACTCCCTCTCCAAAATGCTGAGCACTGTATCCAGATGAACCAAATGCTCCTGCCAAGTCCTGCTGTAAATCAGAATATCATTGAAAAAGACAAGTACATATCTCCTCAGATGTGAGTGGAAGACCCTATTCATGGTGGACTGAAATGTCGCTGGAGCGTTGGTTAGCCCAAATGGCATCACCACAAACTCGAAGTGTCCACAATGACAACGGAATGCAATCTTCTCAACATCCTGCTCACGGACTCTGATCTGGTGATATCCTGACCTCAAGTCTATCTTCGTGAAATAACAGGCACTGTGGAGCTCATCAATAAGCTCATCTATACGAGGTATGGGGTACTTGTTTTTGATGGTCCTCTTATTCAGGACTCTGTAATCGATGCACATGCGAAGGGTACCATCTGTCTTCTTCACTAGGACAACTGAAGAAGCGAATGATGATTTACTTTGTCGAATGTGACCCATAGCAAGCAGCTCCTTGATAGTCTTCTCTATCTCATCCTTAAGCTGCTTTGGATGCTTGTAAGGAGTAATCATGACGGGCTTAGCGCTATAATATGCTCAATACCCCTGTCTGGAGGTCTCCCTAGTGGAATGTCACTGAAAACCTTCTCTTGCTTAACTCTCAACTGCTGAATGTCAGGATGATACTCGGTCTTATGCTATCCCTCCTGAATAGGTGTCAAAGTGCACTCGGCAGCCCACTCTACCATGTCATGTCGCATCAGCCTCTCCATCCATCGGAAGAAAATAGTCTTGACATTACTGTCCCGAATGGCCTTCAGGATGTGTGTCTTCACATCCACATCAAACCGAATCTCCATGTCTTTGAGATGAAGAGTGACTTCCTTAAGGGAATGAAGCCACTTCAAGCCCAAAACTAAATCAATATCTCCCATGTTCATCACGTAATAATTAGCCTTGAATTCACAGTTATTCAAGCGCAAGGGGAGATTCTCAATCATACGATCACACTTGAGAGTGTAACCATCAGCCACCTTAACCCTAATGCCTTCGAACTCCTCAGTTATGAGTCCCCGTTTCTCTACAAATCTAGCATCAATAAAATTGTGGGTGGCTCCTGTGTCTAGAAGGGTGATGACCCTTTGACCCATCAAAACTCCACGGAGTCTAAAAGAACCCTGCTGCTAAATGCTAGACAACCGTGCCTCCTGAATCTGGAGCTTTGACTCTACCTCTGCCTTAGGCTTTGAAGCCTCTGATTCTGACTCCTCAGAACTCTCCTGCTGTTCGGAACTCTCAGATTCCGAATCCTTGTAATAAGCCCACATTACTCTATTGGCCTTACCCTTAGGCCGCAAAGGACAATCGTGGTTAGCATCGTAGGGGCCTTTGCAGTAGAAGCAAAGCTTCTTCCTACGTAAATCATTAAGAGCCTTGCGATCCAAGGGTGCTGCTGATTTACCCTTCGAGTAACTCTAAAAATCAGATCTCTCCTTATTCTTATTAAATCCCTTATTGTCCCTGAATGAAGAAGTGTTTCTGGAGTTGAATTTGCTGGATGGTGCTGCAAACTCCATGCTGCGTGCGTTCTTCATAGCTTCCTGTAATGAAGGAGGATCAAATGCTTTGATCCAACCTCTCAATGGTTCCAACAATCCCTCCATGAAAAGCACAACTAGACGTCTCTTTGATATATTGGGAACCATCACTAACAATCGCTGGAAGTCTCCTATGTAGGACTCCAAACTACCACTCTGTCGCAACTTGGCCAAATCTTTGAAATAGGATTTAGGATCCTTCTTGTCGAATCGTTCCACTAACCTGTCAACGAACTCCTGGTAAGTGGTGATACGATCGTGCTGAAGTGTCACCATCCCATGGTGCCACCAGTCATAAGCTGCTCCCTCAAGATGCAAGGTAGCATATCTAATAGCATCCTCCTCAGCCATGGGATGCAATGTGAGGAAAGTATCCAACTTACTGATCCAGGCCTGAGCTGTAACCTTGCCACTACCGTCAAACATAGCTAGGGTGAATCTGTTTGTGGCATGCTTCAGATCATTATTATTATATCTAGGCCTGTAATCCTGTCGATTCCTATGATGTTATCTCCTCTATGTGATAAATCTGTCAAAGGTGATCCTCTCTCTGACCTCTGGTGATAGCAACTCCCACTCGTCGTTCGCTGCCATAAGAGTATCAGCGAACATTCCCTCTGGCCCCTCCTCTGCAATAGCCTCATCGGGCTCCTGTCTCACAAAAGTAGGCCGGGTGGGCCTATCTGCTGTCCGTGAAACAGTCCTGGGTGCTCTCCATGAGCCTACATCACTCCTGTTCTCGTCACGACGGGGTGACGGTCTCCTCGGTGTACCTATCCTCTGTATTGCCACTATCAACTGCTGTAGCACATCAATAACCTACTATTGACCTATCCGTAAATCTCTAAGAGTGTGTGGGACTTCTACATCATCATTATCCCTAGGGTTTCGAGGAATCTCTATTCTGTCAGCCATGGGACCCGGGTGCCTGTTAAATCCCTGTTACCTGTCAATCAAGGCTCTCCTGCGAGTGTAATATCTGAGAGGCCCAACCTCTTGTGGCTGCATAAGAATGCTAATCCCTCAGGATTGCAGGATTTAGCTCTGATACCACTGTAGAGACCCCCTGTTCTCACTGTTTTTCTGAAACTATCTGT
Organism: Sequoia sempervirens; assembly: GCA_007258455.2. Classification (NCBI taxonomy): domain Eukaryota; kingdom Viridiplantae; phylum Streptophyta; class Pinopsida; order Cupressales; family Cupressaceae; genus Sequoia; species Sequoia sempervirens. The sequence continues at coordinate 56,127 of VDFB02370990.1, forward strand.
TTTGCTTGTTTTTGAACGTTTTTGGTTTTTTTGTGTTTTTTGCATAAACCAATGAAGTTCGATTGTGAAAGAAATTGCATATAAAAATTAAATAAAATACCACAAATCTACAAATGATGGAAACTAATTGATCTATTGATACCAATAGGTTTATTGATCTACTATGCTGATTACAAGCAAGATTAGCTACTAGATGTATTGTCCCCTTCTTGCACCTATTTCAATATGAGATTTCCATTAGCCTATTCTAGGGTTCCCGTAGGGTAAGTGGATATGGGTAGGGGACATAGGTCTTGTGATGAGCTTTGTGGAGGTTTTTTGAGTTTGTCTGGGATGGTTGCTACTTTTAGCAGTGACTATTTTTAGTAAGTTCCATTTGGGCTCCGATTGGACTAGTTGGGAGATTGGGCTCACTTACTATTTTTAGCAAATTTCTATTTTTAGTAATTATTATCTTTAGCACATGGTCTTGGCCTCTATTCCTCTATCTGTTTAGTGCAGTGGGTTCCAGTTTTGGCCTTGGTAAGTCCTAATGTTTTAGAGAAATATTTGGTCTTTGTCACTTGAGTCTTTTATAGTCACTTTATGACTTAAGTGAAGGGTGATGGGCTCATGAGAGACCCCCTTGTTCAATGCCTAGGAAGGTGGTCACTTTAAGTTGTTTTTATAAAGCAAGTTTAGGCTCCAAAAGTGGAATACAAGTTTGAGGGGGATTAAAGTTAAGTAAAAGTAAAATATTTAAGTTGGGAGCTCATAAAGCCTAAAGGGGGTTGTAAAATCCCTAACCCAGATTTTGTGAAACAAATTCAATTTTTCTGATTTTAGTGAGCTTGCAATTTGTCAAACACTTTGTAATATGCTTAGCAATGTGAATTTCTGAGTGTGAGAGTTACAGGACAGCTCATTGGAATTTTAGATCATTGAACATTCACAATTGCATACCAAATTATATGGATAAAAAATGGAAATTTAGAACAGTTTGCTGCATTTCATTATCATTAGAAACTAATATGATAGCAATTGATAATGCTGATATAAATCAGAAATACAGGAAATATTAACAACTCAGGATATCCAACCTTTCAAACACCATATACAATGCAATGGATGATCCACAACCCTTGAAATGGCTGCACATAATTATAAAGTTGCAGAATTAAACACTTCTACAGCAGCAACTCCTATGAACAGGTCCAAATCACCTCCCAATGGGTGACTAGCTCCAAGGACTCCACAAATGAGTGTAGGAAGTGGCACTACACTTCCCAAAAGCATACCATGCCTCAACAAAACCCCACACAGCCTTTCCAATGTGAAATATGTGACCATAGAAGGTAGCGGCTAGCCCTTGTTTATTCCAACACCCCTCAAGCAAATTAAACCATGTCCATTCATCTAAATTCTGCCTCATAGTTGGATGCCTCCCTTCATGATCCCTTTCAAACTCTTTCATTAAGCTTTTTAGAAAGTCTCAAACAATTTGTATGTGTTCACAAGTATCACAAATTATTTAAACTATCTATTTGACAAAATGAATCCTTGCAAAACCCTTATTTCATAATATGGCGTCTAGACATAACTTTCCTAGCAAAACTTTGATCACAACAACAAAACCTGAAAATTATGTTTTCAAAGTATTTACTAATTTCATACCATAACCATTGAAGTATCAATGTGAAATTTGAGTGACTTTGCCAATCACTAGCTAGGGAGGAATCTTCCACCATTGAAACTAATCTTTCCAAGAGGGTTTTTGTCCTCTAGAGGTTGAGATGAACCAAGTTCGATCTCCAGAACCACGAGGGTTTCAATCAGAGAAATAGAATAAACTCAACATTGCAAATGAACTCTCAATTTCCCTTTTTCTAAGCTTTTTAGGGAACTTTACAGACTCTATTTTAAAATCACTTTATTAATTATATTTAACCTTTCAACTCCAAAAGGTGATTTAATTTATTTTTAAAACATTTCCGACACTTAAAGTCGTTTTTAAGCATCTCATCATTTAAATCTTTTTGTTCTCTTTCCAACGAGCTATAATACTAAGGTGCCCGATTAATTATTTTAATTAAAATGGCAACCTTAGTAAAATTAATCAAATATAGCTCAATATTACACCCAATTAGAGGAAATGGCTGAAATGCATTGGAACCGAAAACTGACTGTGCCAGAGTGATCTCGATGATGAAAGATGATAAACGGACCTAATTGAGTATGCTCCCTCCAAGAATCTTGGAGCCCAAACAAGAAGCCGGGAATAACATCTAAAAGTGTCATATGACTCCTCCAAACCTCTTGAGCTCACTAGTAACATCAATTTACCTCTTTGAACATGTTGGCACAAACCCAGAAAGTCGGTACCAACTACAAAGCAGGAGATCGCAAAAAAGGGAACATTACAGGGGTTGAACCTCTTGGGGATAATTCCTTGTTATTTCATAAAGTGAAAGGAGAGGCAAAAATATTCAAATTCAAATGCAAGTTGCCCTAACTCTTCCCTCACTTTATAAATATGAGTTTGAGCTCTTATTTGGAAATAGATGTTTTGAACACTTAAGCTGATGTTGCTGGAATGAGCTCACGGGGTTCTTCTTTTTCTGGTTGAGGACGAAAACCCTCTTCTTGGCTGCTGGTTTTGGTGGTGAAACATCCACCATAGTTGGTTGGTGTTCTTGGTTTGATATTGACAGCGATTTTGGCTTGGTTTGGTGATTTGGGTTTGAAGAGGATGAAGATTTAAGAAGTTTTATGTTATGGGTGTTTGGTTTTTGGTGTGAAGTGAGCCTTCTTGGAGTGCTATTCAAATTTGGTAGTAATTAGATGTTTTTCATAGTGTGCTAGTATTGATTTTCTGAGCTCTGGAAATGCATTTTTTGAGTAGCTAGGGAAAATAATTTTGCTCATTATCTTTATGAAACGGAAAGAGATCATTTTGGGTATTCTATCATAGTCTTTCCTAGCTTGGGTGCCCCCATTGCAGGTTCTTTTGGGAATTTTAATGCTGGTTATGAGTTAATAGATCAGATCACCCCCCTTGACGTGGCCGTGCAGTTATAGCAGGAGGTCATTTTGGAGTTGGGTTGAATTTCTGAAGGTCTTTGTGCAGCTGCAGCAGGTCTGAGTTGAAGAAGACTATTCAAATTTGGAGTTTATTGTGGAGTAATGCCAAATCTTCAGGTGTGGCCTATTTAGTGCTACAAGGAGTTGTTGGGAAGGGCCTCATTAGCATCTTGGCTACAGCTGCGCAACTTTGACTGAGTGCTGATTGAAGTTTCAGACCCCATACATGACTGTAATCACTCAATTGATCATACACAGCAGGTCTGTTATGGTCCATAGTACAAATCCATGTGAGTTATTTACATCCTATGTAATACTTGTTATGGTAGATAACCTCTAAGGTATCTCTAGCCTTGTTCTTGGTTATTGCAGTTTGTAACAGCAGGTGAAGAGTAAATTACTGTTATTTACTGCAGCAGTTGGAAGTCTGATTTTGCTAATTTCTTTAGTATGGTGTTTATACAATTTGCATAACATATGTCCTTGTATGAGCTGTTTGGTAATTAATCTAGAAAAACAAAACAGGAAAAAAATCTGGGGTGAACATGACACTAGATTTCTTTGGTTGAAAATATTTAAATACAATTCTATGTCAACATTGCAATTTTGCGGCTAGGGTTCCCTTTCTTGCTGAATGTACTAAAATATTGTTTAGTATCTTTTTTGAGCTGTACGATTTGTGAGTATGAGGCATGTTAGTGCCTTTTTCCAATCATCCATTATCTATAAGGATGCTTATAATATTCAGTAAACAATTTCTTAATCAAATGAAGTTTGTTTGTTCAATGCATCAAATTGGATATATCAATGTTATTCTATAATTATGGTTAATTGTTTCAATTTTAGGTAAATAGTTCAGATTCAAATCCATTGTGCACAGAAACAGATTTATGTGTTGAGGCATCAGACAGTGTTGGCTATTGGAAATTAAGTAACCAATTGTCAGATCCAGAGGGTGTTGAATTCAAGGGACTTAAAGCAAGGTAAGGAGACTTTGCTTCAAAAGTACAACCTATTTTACTATGTAATTTTACATTTTGTGGTAGGTAACCTTTGAATGTATATGAATGATGATGATCAAAATTTGTATGGATGGCATCTCAACAAATGTGTATGGTATGTTCAATGTTCATTGTGTCTTACCTCATTTGAGCTTAATAGGAGTGATTTCCATTTTTTCTTGGATAAAAGGGTATACAACAATACTTTAATGCTTATTACTTTGTGATGATATTATTTAATCTGTGATATGGGTTTCAGTTTTCTTTGAAGGAAAAAATGATATGATCTTACCTCACATAGAATATCTTGTTTATTATGGTTAAATGCCATTTTAAACACTTCTTAATTAGATTATTGTGTTCCAATGCAAAACCTTCAGTTGTAGGTGTGCTTGTAGAATACTTCATTGACCTTGAAGATACATTTTGCCATGTGAGCCAGTATGCTTGCTAGAGTGATTTTTTTTGCTGTGATATGTGATTTCCATCATAGATATTGAGTTGCCCAAGGGCTGGAAAACTACTCAAACACAAGAGTTATATAAACTTCCAAAGTTTTCAAAAAATATAGACACATTCTTATATGAAAAATGCCTTGTTCAGACATGTAAATAGGTTACGATCATGAAGAAAATTGAATAAAATTGATAATACTATATGTTATCATTAATCACATGATAATTCATAAAATAACCTTATGTTTTTTATATAGAAGAACAATTTCTACTTTGATATTAGATAGAAAAATTGTCATCCGTAAAAATTGTCCAAAAATACACACATTCTAACATGAAAATGCATGGTTTGGATACTAAAATAGGTTATGGTCATGAAGACAGTTGATAAAATTGATAATACTATATCTCATGATTAATCACATGATAATTCATAAACTAACATTATGATTTTTACACAGAAGAATAACTTCTACTTTGATATTAGATATAAAAAATTTCATAGTAGAGTATGTGGCATGATGAATTTACATCGAACAACATGTTCGAAAAATGATGTGTGTTTTGATATTAGGAAGTCTCAGGTTTGTCTTACAATGCACAAAGGGGCATGATGAATTTATATCTAAAACTATATAGTACAAGAATGTTGACCAAGGCAATATTGTTTTTATATACACAAGATTTTCCATGTCACTAAGCTGTTGATAACATTTTGCAATATTGAAATAAAAAGTCTTACAAAACAGAAATTTATCACAGAATTAGTAACTGGCTATTCTTCTAGATCAGATTATGAAGTTCAAGCCCAGCAGCTCCACATGATAATGCTCGTGCTTTCTAAAAGAACCTGAAAATGGTCATTTAATTCTATTCTTTAATTTCATGCATGTAAAGCTAGCTAAACATGACACAAGAAAACCTACATTTGATTTAACTAATAAAATATATATAAATAAATATCTAATTAGCACATACTGTAGGAATCTTGTAACATTTAGAACCATTTTTCTGGGTGAAAGTTGGAAACTATTTAGGAATTGAAGAAAATGTACATGCAATATTGTACAAGTGAAATAAATTAAATGAAAATTGACTTTTTGATCAGTTGGATAATAGGGCATGGGTGGTAAGAGACTTGTATTGGTACTGGTATGAGAGATTGGTACTGGTATTGGTACATCTGATTTTGAAAAATAGGAGATGGTGTACTTGGAGACGATAATTTTTTTAATATAATTTAATAATTTATTGATTGGCCAACATTAAAACTGAAAATATCGTGGCATTGAACTTTCAAAACAAGAGTATTGGTATAAACACACAAATGTTGAAGAGTACTATATATTTGATATTAATATTACATATTGAAATTCAGAAATGTTGATAGCTTGATAGGCTGATACACATACAAAAGGAAAAAGTCAAAAATCATAAAACAGTTGTCTAAACTTCTATGCTATCCATTTCTAAGTCCTCAGCTATGATTCTCTCCAAATACTTGCCACTCTCAAGCTTGGGTCGCTCTATTGGTAGTAGAATTGGGGGTAAATCACTAAGACCATTTGCTTCAACCACTTCATCCACCAAGGCTGCAACTTCTCCATTAGGTGAAATTTGGTCTCATTTTGCTGAAGGACCTGTTGTGACCTTTTCACACATCGCCCCATTCAAAATGGGGACCCCCTAATTTTTGCTCCATTCTGGTCTTTTGGCTTTGGTTTTGTCTCTCTCTCTCTCTCTATTTTTGTCTCTTTCTGCTGTCCACTTTCCGGGGATGTGCCTATCTGTGAGCTTAAATGTAGAATTTCGGCCAAGTCTGAGAATTAGGGTTTGCACTTTTTTGGTCAATTTGAAGTCAAATGGAGCAAAGAAGTTGGAATGTGAGCTTCACATTGCAGTCAGTAAACTTCTAGCAGGTTCCTAACAAAATTTCAATGAATTCCGACAACTTACTATTTTTAGTAAGTGTTCAATTCAGGGCGTTCTCTCAGCACTTTTGGAGTTCCGATTGCTACACTGCATCCGGAACATGTCAAGCTACTCATCTGCAAGTTTTGAGCCAGAACGGACAACTATCTATTTTTAGCAAGTTTAGCTTTCAGAGCAGATTTTAAGGTTTATATGCAAAGTTCTTCAATGCATGTTTGGAGATTCTTTCTGGGTTTTCTGAAACCTTCACGACGATATAACATGCAAAATGAGATGATGACTTTCAATATCTAGCCTTCAGGGGCTATTTTTAGGGTTTGCATGTTGGGATTTTCTTTGCATGTCTAGAGATTTTTTTTGGGTTTTCTGATACCTTCGCAGTGGTATAACATGCAAACCAGGATCAGGACTTTTTCAGAAGCCGTCTTCCGAGGCTATTTTTAGGGTTTGCATGTCATAGTTTTCAGCGCATGTCTAGTTATTCTTTATGGGTTCTTCAAGAGCTACGCAGTGATGTGACATGCAAGGCAAGATGATCAATTTTCAAGGACTTACTATTTTTAGCAGGTCCATTTCGGCAGCTGCCCAATGAGTCAGGATTACAAACAGGGTGAAGTGCAACAAAAACGGGGTCAAACGGAGACCATTTGAGCGACATGCAAGTCAAATTAGGGTTTCCAACTTCGGGACCCAAAATGAGGGGTAAAATGCCATAATTTTCAAAAACCGGTGTATCCCACTGCGATCAATATCTTTCAAGCTATCTTTCAAAAACCGGTAAAATTTGAAGGCAATCGGAGCACTTACTATTATAGTAAGGAATTCCAGAAACAGGCTAAAAATAGTAAATCAGCAGTAGGCGTCAGTGTGAGCGGGCAAGTCTACCGATGAGGGTCACGACATTCAAATTTCAAGTCAAACGGAGCTGGGTAAGTGTCAGAATCAGGCAGCTGCTATAAATAGTAAACCACCTTCAAAAACATGCTATAAATAGCAGGTCAGCTCAAAATGGCAGTGTGAACAAGCTAACAAGGTCATGAGGATCCTGTGGTTAAAATTTCAAATCAATCTAAGCTTCAAAGATGTGAAAATCAAAGGACTTACTATATATAGCAAGGCGTGGGGAAGCTGGCAGAAGGAAGGAAAATGGCTAAGTGATGAAGTTCATTCTGCTCATACCTCAAAATGCGCCTTCATCAAACTGGCAGGAGTTAAAAAAAAAAAAATTGTTTAAGTCTGGATTAAGTCCTGCAGGACCCTCAAAATGCGCCCAACTACAGGAGGCATCAAGGAAAAAAGTTAAGTGTTGAGTTAAGTCCACCTCCTACCCCCAAATGCACCCTCAAGGAGAAATAAGGTGATGGAAGCTAAAAAGTTTCTAAGGCATGGACTTAAATCCGCCTCATACCCCTAAATGCGCCCATGCAATGTGGAGGTGTTAAAAAGTTTCTAAGGCATGAAGATAAGTCCTCCTCATACCTCAAATGCACCCAAGCAAGCTAGGAAAAGACAAAAGTTTTCAAATCCTCCTTGGGGTCCAAAATGCGCCCAAGCTTGAAGAAGTCAAAGAGGTCAAAGGCGTTTAAAGTGTTAAGTCCACCTCATGTCTCCAAATGCGCCCATCCTTCTACATGTGTGAAATGCGCCTAAGTGAAAGTAAAGGTGAGGGAAGTTACCATGGCGTTGAAGTCAAACAAGGTGAAGTTGATGGATAAAAATGACTAAGGCACTTAGAATTAAATCCTCCTCCATGTATGAAATGCGCCCAAGATGAGTAGAGTAAAAGATGTTAAGGAGGGCATAGAAGTTAATTTCCTCTTCAACATGCTATATGCGCCAAGTCTAAGATGAAAAGTTGTTAAGTGAAGGTGGGATGAATAAAAAAAAATGACTAAGGCATGGAAGTTAATTCCCTCTTGACATGTAAAATGCGCCCATGCTAAGACATAAAATAAGAAAATGGCTAAGGCGTTGATGTTAAGTCCTCCTCAATGTGCTAGATGCGCCGAATGTATTAAGGGTAATGTGCTAAGTGTTGATGAAAATTTCTTCACCCTAGGTGAAATGCACCATGTGAAAGATAAATGGAGGAAAATTTTCGAAGAGAAAAAAATGCAAATTCCTCCTTGATGCCTAAATGCGCCTATGCTAGTGATATTATTTGAAAAAATTTCTTAAGGCACAAAATTTCATCTCTAGAAGAAATACGCCCAAGTTGGTGGAGGGGATGAAATTCACTGAGGCATGAATAAAATTGACAAAGATATGTCAGAAGGTGCCAGCTTCACGAAGATAATGAAAATTATCAAGTCAGAGCAAGAAAATTACGCCCAGAGATGAAGAATTAGAATAAATTTGGTGAAAATGTTATTTCTAAGGTTTAAAAAATTCAAAAATTAAATGTACCCCTTCATTTGTAGACCCATGGATTCGACGCTTTCTGAAGGGAATTTTCTTCTAGGTATCAAGCGTCTTCAATGAAGAATGGATTTTAAAGTCTTCCACTGCTCGCCAGGACTTTCAGGATAAGGATTTTGATTGGCACTTGAATAATGAATTTTCCTAAGGAAAATTTAAAAAAATTTCTAAGGCAAGGAATAAAATGTGTTGTTAAAATAAAATGCCTTAGAGGATGAATTTAAAGTTGATTGCCTAGATGATTTTGATCAAGATTGTTCATGAAGGTGAATTTTCTCAAGCAGGAAATGGATAAAATGAAGTGTCAGAGCTCCAGCTGGTGAAGTGAATTTCTTAAAGAATGCAGTTGAAGTTAATATTTCCAAAAGATGATTTTAAAATACCAAGTGAAGTACACCTTGGCCAGTCAAGATAAATCTTTTGAAATTCTAGAAGGTTAAGATTCCAAACGCCAAATGACAAGTGTTGCAATTGCCAGAAGAGGGAAATTCAAATTCCTGCTGTGAAGTAGTGGAGATTTAATGAACTGGCTAAACTTAGCTCCTTCTAGAATTCGACTTAGCTATATGAGTTGAACTTTATTTCATTTTTCTCCACCCGCTGAAGAAGTACGACTTGAGCTCTGAAGTGGAGACTGCAGTGCAAATTAAAATCTGGTGAAGAAATTCGAGTTGAAGCTGAAACTTTGAAGAAGGCAAGTTTGGAAAGAGTCTAACTGCTGAGAAGTTGCTGGAAGTGAAGTTGGCCAATTTTCTCAAAGTGTTTAAGTTGCTGAGGCTTGCTTGAAAAAATTTGCTGAGTGTTGAAAGTTCGAAGTTGCTAGAGGAGAAGTTGAGGTTTGTAGATGAAATATAATGTTGCAGCTTCTCAATTTTAGAAGTCGATTGGCAGCCCCTGCATGTTATTTTATTTCTCTAAGTTAAATTGTTGATGACTGTTTGTTGTTTTGCAGGATGGCTGAAGTAAGAACAACTGGCAGAGACAATAATGCTGCATCTAGGCAGGCTGTTATCAAGAAGCTGAGCAAGCCTTTCCTGCCAAAGTCGAAATTCACTTCGAAGTTGGGCAAGCTGGTTGACACAAATTTGGGTTCTTTCAACATGGAGGCTTTCAAAAGTCGAATGATAGGAGTTGGCAGCCATCGTCCTTCAGTCACTTCGCACAATATTGTTCGAAGTGGACTATATGCACTTGCTAGTTTTCCACCAACAATTCAATGTCCAAAGCTGATGATGGAGTGTGCTAACTACTACGATCCTGATCACAGATCTATTGTCTCACCTGATGGTAGATTGTTCGCCAACCTCACTCCTGCAGCTATCGACGAAGCATTTGGAATCCCATCACACGAGAGGATGATTTATAAGATGAGAGAGCGTGTTGAACAAATGTATGCTTCAACATTCGAGAGATGTGTTGACATGATCAATGCTCGCTGGATGAACAAGCCCAAGCCCAAGCCCTCTCGCACGAAGTTTCCGAAGCAAATAATATCAGATGAGTTGAAGCAGGAGTATTGTGACCTGATCATGATGCTCAGCAGGGTTGGAGGCTGTCCCCAGGCGTTTATCTTTGAGCCTTGGATGTTCTATTATATCAACCTCGTGCTAGAAGGAAAAGAGCACATCAATTGGGCGGTGATGATTAATGACAATTTGCATGAGCAGCTCCGGAGTTTGAGGAGAACAATTTTTTTTTACATGGGCTCATACATTGTTTACATGTTGGCTTGTATGACGAAGTACAGGGGAATTTCATACAAGGAGCCAATTGGATGTGGCTCTCATCAGTTCAAGATCCATGAGGCTTGTCCACAGCTGCACCTGACAAGCATGTCCAATTACAAGCGAGTCAATGATGCCTTCACCATGCATATAACGAGATCACTTCAGCAAAGGACTCATCATAGAATCTCGAGGGAAGCTCAGGAATTGATAGAAAGGTATGGGTGCTGGTTTATTCAGTTTCCGAAATTTACTTACATCAGGCTGCATGGTTTTTCTTCATATCCGTATAGATTGCCTAAGTACCCAACGAATAGAATTTTGATGTAAGAGATATCTAGGAAACTCATTGCTTATGATAAGATTTAGAAGAGAAAGAAGGGAGGAATTGACTTCCCAATCATCATGGGGAATTCAGATGAAGTGTGTCCTTCACTTCAGGCAGCCAAGGAAGCTGAGAACGAGCTTCAATTCTTCCACTTTTCCTATCACACCAGCAGGCAGTATTACGATCCTCACAGGAACATTAGATGGATACTGTCAGAGGAGTTTGTTCATAAGGAAAATATTGAGGATTACTGGGCTGATACATCAGATGAGGTTGAAGTTAGAAAGAGGATGTTCTCAAGGCTACCGTTGGGCATGATTAGGGAGTGTGAAATTATTCCCGTACCAGACCAGGTGGACGAGGACATGAATGTTCTCCATCCAGATTATGAGGTGGTGAGAGACACGCCACTTCCACTCCCAGATTGGTCGGAGCCGGAGATTGCTGATTTGGACACACTTTGTATACTAGTCCTAACTTTCACCAGAGCATGGGTTGAAAGGCATGTGAGCAGGTTGAAGAGTAGGTCAATTCCTTTGACTTACAATTTGATGGGAGATCACAGGATATCGACTATCAGCAGGAAGAAACAGGTTACTTGAGGTCCAGAATCTCGAAGGAAAGAGCCAATTCAGCTGGAGCCTCCGAGAATTGTGGTAGAGTCACCTACGCCATTCGAGACACGTTCTCTAAGTATACAGGAGGTTTCACTATTCGTTGATCAGAGAAATGCATTAAATCAGGAACAGGAATTACATGAGGAAAATCAACCACCACGAAGAGAATCAGTTGGCCAGAGTGTCAATGCACCCACTAGAGATAATCAGCAAGAGGAAGATGAAGAAACTGCTACTAACACACTTCCAGCGAGAGCTTGAGGCAGCTCTAGAGGATGATGCAGTTTCAGGAGATACTTATCCCATAGAGGCCAATGAGCTTCGCTAGAATGAAATTGAAGTAGAAGAAGTCCGTGAGGAAGAAGCAAGAGATGAGTAGCCGTTTGTTATACAGCAGGTAGTACCTGATTGGCTCAAAGATAGAATGAGAAGGAGCCCCAGTGAAGAGGTTGATTTAGTAGTAGAGATGGAGGAGTTTTTGAGTAGGATCAGTGCGCCTCCAACTAAGAATAGAGCTAGGAAATTTTCAAAGATCTCAACAGATGAGGATGACTCTCGCACCCTTCACGTGGATGTGCCAAGGGTTGATTGTGATCGAGATGAGGAAGTACTAGAAAATTATATGATCACTACCATGGAGTTAGGTTGCCCCACAAGAGCACAGATCATTGAGTGTGATAACTCCTACTAGGCACTTAAGGACAGATTGCTCAGGACTGAAGGCAAGTGTAAGAAATTAAAGAAGGAGCATAAGACTTTGATTGGCTACATGCAGCATTTGTCTCATCCTTGTGGGCAAGAGATTCCGACACTTGAGCTCCCAGCCGAGTTATCTAGGGAATCAGTTAATGGCCTAGAGGACTTGAGAAAGATGGCACAGGAGGCTGATAAATGGGTTGCAAGTGTTCGTGCCGAGACAGAAAAGTTCATGGAAGATCTTGCTCATGCTTACTAGCAAGCTTCCGGCATTATGGCACGGATGGAGGCAGTTGATCAGGCCTGGGGTGATGCTCATGTCTATCAGAGCAAGGTTATTCAGCGTCTAGAGGCCTTGATGCATACTCCCTTGCAGATGTTGATTGATGGAGGAGTGATTCAGGAGGGTGATAGGTACGATTTTACCAGCTGGTACTCTTTAGTAGTCACAGGACGTGGGTTCTTTGATGTAGCAAAGGCGGATTCAGCTAGACTTAGGAAGGCTATGATGAACATTATTGATGGAGTACTTAACACCTTGGAGGCGATCTTTGCTAGTAGGCTGAATTATGATGAGGTGACTATTGATGGATTGAGGAGTAGGCTGCCACCTTTCTTTTCGAAGGTGAAGACTTTTGTGTGGGACAACTTTGAGAACACCTCCACTTTCTCCAGTATTATTCAGAATACTTAGGATGCCTTAGCTGCTTGGAGAAAGTCTTGCACACGGCATGGGCAGGCAGTCACTGTGTTGGAATTTCAGCTTGATCACATCCCGCCGATCTCAATTCAAGAGGTTGAGGCTATACTCGCCAGGTTCATTGATTTTGCAGCCAAGGAGAAGGAGAATGGAAACGCACTTTTGGATGATGATCTTCTGGAAGATTGATTGTGGGCATTAATTGCCTTTGCTATTTTGGGAGTGAGTGGGAATCTTGTGATTCATTTATTGTACCACTCCCCATTCTGGTTGTTTTTAGGGTTAGGGCTAAGGTGGCTTAATCTAAGCCATTCATTTGATTGTAATGCAAGCCGTCCATTGGATTGGGCTATCTATAAAAGGGGCATCCCCCCTCATTTGTACTCATTAGATTAGACAGTAGAGATCAGATCAGAGAGTAGACATTTTGTTAGAGCAGAGAGATAGTTTGATAGCTTAGCATAGTTTGAAGGAAAAGGAAATTTTTCCCTTGAAAACTTTGTAAGAGATATTTGTGAAATCTATTATAATAAAAGATCTTTCATTGAATGGTGAATTCATCTTTGTTATAAGCAGCTAGCAAGGTTTCTTCATCTCTTCTACTTCAAGTAGCGTAAAGTAGCGTAATTTAATTTTTTCACGCAAGTAGGTGTTAGTTGTGGATTTGTGGTGTTAATCAAGGCAACTTAGTTTTAGTCCATACCACTAGTAGCTTGCTGACGGCAAGTTTGCATTGTGTGGTCAACTGGAAAATTTTACAAGCTTAACTTCGGTTGTGATTTACGTCTTGGCATGCATCGTCTTGGTGGTGTCTTGATGCCAAATTGCGACCTAAAAACCTCTTGTCACTACCTTGAAGATTGCACCAACTTTGTGTAAGCTGTCCAACGCGAGGCGGAGCAGAGTTTGGTTGAAGTCTGTTGAGATTAATTCCACATCCCGTCTTAGAGTAGAACCTTCTTATCCCTATACTCATTTATGTTCAGTACAATTTCTGGTTAGTTTTAGGAAACTCGTACCTCATCGCCAAATCATTTGCAACGCACAAAATCCCCTTCAAATCATTAACCCACTGTCAACTGCAAACCTTTTGAACAATTGTGTAAGTTCCCTCGTGTAAACAACAAATCACAATGAACCTACTGAGGGTATTCCATAGCATTTCGGAACCTTGGAGTTGAACATACGAACTTTCTGGAAATCTTAGTGTATGGAATTCTTTGATCAAGAGAGAATGGAGTAGCCTTTGGATACTTTGTTCTGCTGATTGGTGCATTCACAAAAATCACATTAACAGGACCCTCCTTGTACTGAGGCTCTACACGAGAGAAAAGGTGAAGTGAGCTATGAATGTACACTAGGTTCTCTGCTTTCTTTGACCTTATTGGTTCCCCTTTAGTGAATGATTAAAACTGTAAGCAATTCAATTCCTCTCACAAGATGAAGAGTTGCCTACTTGTGAGAGCAATCTGATTGCGAATGATTTCAATTCAGGGGCTTCACCTTGATGGTTCTGTTGATGTGTTTTTCGTGACCACACCAGCACAGAATAAAGTTGCCAACGGCTACCCTATTCTCTCTTGATCAAAGTATCCAGCACGCTAAGATATCGAGAGAGTTCGTGTGTTCAACTCCAAGGTTCCTTCATGCAGCGGATAGTCTCAGTTGGCTTGATGTGATTTGTTGGTATTTCAAGGGGGACTTACAAAATTGTTCAACAGCAGAGAAAGGGATTATCACAGTTCGAAAGATTTATCAACGAAGCACGGGTTTCTTATACTAACCAGAGAGTACTGAATTAAAATGGGTGCAGGTTTTAGAGAGTCTAAATTCTATCCTAAATGCGGGGTATGGAGCTCAACTTCAACAAACTCCAACCGGACTTCGCATTGCCTCGCATTGGACAGCTTTTGCGGAGTTGGTGCAATCTTCAAAGGAGGTGACTAAAGATATTCAAACCACCGCTTGACATGAAGATACCATCACAACGATGCATACCATCATTCAAACTGTGATTGAAGTTAGGTCCACAACATTCCAGTTGACCACACAAGGCGAACACACCATTAGTGAGCTCGCTAGTGGTATGGATAAATGAAGCTTGCTTAGATCAAACACCACATTCCATTATTACTATCTGCTTGGATGAAATGAAATTTACTCTACTTTAAGCTACTATTCGAATCAGAAGGACGAAGAAACCTTGTTAGCTACTCACAACAAAAGATGAAATTCTCCATCAATGAAAACTATTTTTATTGAGAGAGTGTTCACAACAATTTATTAAAAAGTTTTCAAAGGAAAAACTTTCCTTCTTCAAACTACTCTATCAATCTATGCTATGCTATGTCTAAGCTATTACCTAGCTATCTCTCTATTCTCTAATGATCTAATCTCTAATCCCGTACAAATGAGGGGGGATGCCCCTTTATATAGCTGGCCAAGTCCAGTGGACGGCTCAGATTACATTCAGATGGATGGCCCAAATTGTGCCACCTCAGCCATAACCCTAAAAAGAGGAGTGGAGTAATAAATGAACAATTAATGTCCACCATCCTCTAGAAGATTCCTATTTGTAAACGCGTCACACTGTTCTTCTTTTTGACTGCAAACTTGATGAGTCTGATCATCATTGCTTCAACTTCTTTAAAGGGTATGGCAGGCACGTCCTCGATCTGACTCTAAGGTGACAACCTCCTTCCCTTGCTCAACGATGATTTTCCTCCTTGATGTTGTTCTTCAACTTTGAAGTACTTGATGGTGACCATTAACGCCTGGGTTTCCATCTTTCCCTCCATCTTGAGCTTTGAAAACATTTCTTCTTTGCCACTTGAGTAGGGAACATACTAGGTCTCAACACTTAGCCATTTTCTCCAAGTATTCGCTTCATCTCCCCAAGTCGTCATGCCATGGCCTCGGTGTTCACCCTGCAAAACAAGCAAGGAGAAGAGCATCAAAACACTTCATAATATAAACTCACCTTACTTACTGGATTTTCATGCTTTAACTTCCAAGGTCTGATCTCCGGATCTAATAGGGTTCATCGTTTTTCTCTAGCCAACTTTGCTTTCTTCATGATTTTTCAACATCTGTAGGTTGGGGCATATGACTCTTGTGCATCATATTTCAATTCCTTAGACAAATTTCATCTTCCTCAAGGGCGTATTTAAGAGATGCACTTCTAAAATCATCTTTTGAAAGTGTTAGCTTCAACTGCATCTTCTTCAAGATATTCACTTTTCTGGCTAAGGCGTTGACAACCTTGATTTTATTCATTTTTGACTTGATAAAGTTATTTCCATGAAGAATTTGATCAAATTCACCTAGGCCCATCAACTTCAAATTCATCCGCCAAGGCATTTTATTTCAACAACATATTTTTTCCTTCCTGCCGTAGAAAAGTTTTCAAATTTTCCTTAGGAAATTTCATTATTCAAGTGCCCATCAAAATCTTCATCCTGAAATCCTTGGCAAGCTGTGGAAGACTTTAAAATCAATTCTTCTTTGAAGACGTCCAGTACCCAGAAGAAAATTCCCTTCAGAAAGTGTCAAATTCATGGGTCTACAAACGAAGGGGTACATATAATTTTTGAATTTTTTAACCTTAGGAAAATTATTTTTCCATCAAATTTATTCCCATTCTTCATCTCTGGGCGTATTTTCTTGCTTTGCCATGAAAATCTTCATCAACCTCATGAAGCTGACACATTCTGACTCATCCAATGCCAACTTTATCCATGCCTTAACAAATTTCATCATCATCTCAAGTCTGGGTGTACTTTCTCTAGAGGTGGAATTTTATGCCTTAGAAAAATTTCCCCATCACTAGCTTGGCCGCATTTTATAGGTCCTCCTTTCAATTTGCATGACTTAGAAAAAAAAAAATCCCAACTTTGGTCTTGACCCGGGGTGCATTTGAAGTGAAGTAGCTTTAAGTTTACCACACTTAGAAAAATTTCAAACTCCATCTCCAAGTGAAGGCGTATTTAGGGGTAACTACTCCAAGTTTCAAACATTTAGAATATTCTTTGGTCTGCCCTTCAAGTCAAGGCGCAAATGAGGGGGTCTACTTCAAGTTTAAAACACTTAGATTCTTTTTTAGTCTTCCTCCAAGTCAAAGGCGCATACAAGGAGTCTTCCTTCAAATTTTCCATACTTAGATTTTTTTTTTAAGCTCTCCATGCAAGGCAAGGCGTGTTCAAGGGGTTGAGCTTCAAATTTTCTATATTTAGAATATTCTCTAGTCTCCCCTTCAAGTCAAGGCGCAAATGAGGGGGTCTACTTCAAATTTGAATGCCTTAGAAATTTTCAAGGCCTCCTCTTCTTCCTGGTCGCATATGAGGCCTTGAACTTCCAATTTGCAACACTTAGAAATTTCTTGGAGCTTCTCTTCATCTTAAGGCGCATTTAGGGGGTGGAGGTGGACTTAAGTCCAACACTTAGGCATTTTTCTCATCTCCCTGTGAAGTGCACGCATTTTCAGGGTGGAGGATAAACTTAATGCCTTCGAAACTTTTTCATCAACTTATTTCTCCTTGGGCGCATTTGAGGTAGTGAGTAGGATATTTTCAACACTTAGAATATTTTCCATTCACCAGCTGAGATGAGGGCGCATTTTGATGGTGGCAATGGACTTAACTCCAACACTTAGGAAATTTTCTCACTTCCAGCCAGCTGAGGATGAGGGCGCATTTTGATGGTGGCAGTGGACTTAACTCCAGACTTAAACTTTTTTAACCTTCTGCCAGTCATCTTGGGCGCATTTCACACATGGAGGAGGATTTAACATCAATGTCTAGCATAGGTCATAACTTCATGGGCACATTCAAAGGGTGGAGAAGGAATTTTGACTCCCACGCCCTTGACTTACTTTGACTATTCTTCAAGCATGGGCGCATTTTGATAGTGGAGGAGGATTTAAAACCTTTTGTCTTTTCCTAGCTTACTTGAGCGCATTTAGGGGTAGGAGGTGGACAAACTTCATGCCTTAGAAAAAAATTTATAGCTTCCTCCTTCCTTGGGCGGATTTTGAGGGTGGACTTAAGTCCAACACTTAGACAATTTTCATCATCTCCTTGTGAAGTGGGCACATTTTCAGGGGTCTGTAGGATGAACTCAACACTTAGATTTCATTCCATCACTTGCTTGAGCTAAGGGCGCATTTAGGGGGTCCTGCAGGACTTAACTCCAAACTTAAAATTTTTTAACCTTCTGCCAGTCAGCTTGGGCGCATTTGAGGGGGTGAGCAAGACGAGATTCAGACTTAGCAAAAATTTTCAACCTTCACCAGCCATGGGCCCAGTTCAGGGGTGAAGCAGGAAGTTCTTCAGACTTAGGAGTTTTTTTTTCTCATCTTCACCAGTTCGCTCAATACTTACTATATATAGTAAGTTCCAGGTTTTCCCTCTTTTGAAGCTCGGATTGATTTGAAATTTTAACCATAGGATCCTCATGACCTAATTAATCTGTTCACACTGCCATCTCAAGCTGACCTGCTATTTATAGTATGTTTCTGAAGGCGGTTTACTATATATAGCAACTGCCTGATTTTGATACTTCCCCAACTCCGGTTGTCTTGAAATTTGAATGATGTGGTCCTCATTGTGTGATGTCCCCTCGTTAGACAATTCTCGGGAACAGTGTGTTAGCCCTTTATTGGACCCTTGTGGGCTAGCCAGATTGGTTAGAGGGTCAGTGGTACTTTCTGGAGAGTTTGATCGTTCTGGTTTTCAGAGCCCAGTGACTGGTTCACAGCAGGCGTTGGCATTTCAGGAGTCCACAGCTTCTAACGGCACAAGAATATTCTGAGTTTTGAGTGAGTTATGAATTTTTAAGTGATTGAGTTAATTATTTAACTTAATGCCTTTTATTAAAGTCACATTGACTTTAATACATTTTTATATCACTTAAAATATTCTAAAAGGGGATTTAATATTTTAATGACTTAAAATATTAAAAGTGCGCTCAAGTTTAAGTCTTGACTATTGAAAAGACTTAATAAAATATTAAAAGATTTAAATGATTGCAAAAGGGCGTATTTTCTTGAAATGCGTGCCATTTGGGTATAAAGCAATCTTTGGCAATGAGAAACTCACCTTTTTGATATTTCAACTTTGCCTTGTGCCATTTCCTGTGCATTCACCTGTGATCAGGGTTTGAACAAACTGCCATTGAAGAACGATACCTCTTCAGTGTGAGCACTCTTGAGATTGTGAAAGATCAATCGAATCAGTGCATGTTGAGAGCTTCATTCAGAGGTTCTACAGATTCAGACAGAGATTATGTATATTGAGATTTCTTGTTGTTTGCAATAAATGAGGGTTTCTTTCTGGTGGCGCATCCTTCTTCAGAGTCAGAGGCTTCCAGCAGAGATTCTTTCTATCCTTTCCTTGGCCGTACGGCCTACCTTGGGATTTGTGCCTTTAGAGAGGCGTGTGAAGGGTTAGGCTGAAACGCCTCCCTTTTGTTTGCTTTTGGTCTTCCATCATTGGCGTCCAACATTTTTAGAGCATTGTATCCAGTTTCGAGGCAGGAGAACTCAGTTCAGGAGGCTTGGCGTCCTTATTTGTCAGTTTCTCAGCATTCTTGGCTGGCGAGCTGGTTACTGTTTTAAATAAAATAACTAGAGACTTTTTGGTATGTCTGTTATTCATGATCTCATTGTTTCAGTATAATAACAACTTCTGCATTTCCATTCTGTGAGAAATTACTTTGTATTTCAGTTTATAAGCTTAAATATGCTGCGCCCCTTCTCTTCTGTCTATCAAACTTTTTTTTAAAAACTAAATAACACTTAAAGATTTAAGAAAAATTGGGGTTTTGAGTTGAGAGCTAGCAGGGCTCATCACAGTGGTATCAGAGCACTGATCCTGCCAGCTTGTGGGGTTAGAGAAATTTATGAAGTCTCACAAAGAGGGTTTTGACAAGTTCTATTCCAAAGGGGGTCCTAGAAATCAGAGAGGTGATCAAAATCCTTTCCCACCATTTCCGTTTGAAGAACAGGAGGAGGAAATAGATTTGGATAATATGGCGAACAGGGCAGGAGAAAGTTCTCACAGGAATCCTTGGGATGATGACAGAGAAGCTAAAGACGTACTCAGAGGTATGGTTGTAGGCCAAGAACAGGTGGCGACTATTCTTCAACAACTCAGCACAAATGTCCAAAATTTGACAATTAATAGGGCTCATAGTTTGGATCCAGATCGTGATGGCAGTATTCACAGAGAACCTCAGAGAGTCATAGCTCCAGCACGCACCTTTGAGAGAGCTACATGTCCTACTTTTACTAGAGATGATGCTGAGGAAGTGGACGAAGTTGAATAGGGTGGCGAGATTAATTTTGCAGATAACGTTATGGCTATGCATGATGAGTGGGATAATTTGCCACCGAGAGTTAAGGAGCACCTTAACTTCGACAGATTCATGAGCCAGAAGAGAGAACACACTAGAAGCAGGAATGACAGGCGGCCTAGATACAAGCATAATGATCTTAGACAGGCTACCAATAAGCTTACCTTGGAAAACTTTGATGGCAGTGGTAGAGTTACAGCACATGCCTGGGTTAGTAAGCTTGACACATTCTTGACACTACGCCCCATGCCTGAGGAGGATGCCATTCGTTTTGCAGCACTTCACCTTGATGGAGTTTACTGATAGACTGGTAGAGAGATTTGACAGAAGGGATCCTGAGCTATTCTTCAGAGATTTGGCACAACTGAAACAGTTAGGTAGCTTGGAATCGTACATTGGTGAATTCCAAAGACTATCTGTGATGGTGACAGGAATCTCAGAAAGAAGGCTAATCATATTGTTCATTGAGGGTCTTTTCGAGCCCATGAAAGGTTGGATAAAAGCATTTGATCCACCTACTTTACAGGAGGCCATGAGGAAAGCTCGCAGCATGGAGCTATCTACACCTCGTAAGCCATTTGGCTCGAAACCTACTACCTCATACACGGAGAATAAATCAGATCCAAAGAAGGCTGATAATGCAGATCAAAAGAAGAAATTTGCAGCCCCTTTAGATCGAGAAACAATGAATGATTTACGAAGAAGAAAACTTTGTTTTTACTGCAAGGGTCCGTATGACTTTAATCATGACTGCCCCCTCAAACCTAAAGGGCAAAACAAGCACATGGAGTGGTTTTATGAGGGAGAAGCGTTGACTGATTTTTCTGATCAGCAAGCTCCAATCTATGATACAGATGGAGAAGAGTCAGATAATGAGGCAGAAATTGTAGCAGAAACAGCACTAAAGGAGGCTCATATGTCCAGCATGCAGAAAGAGGGTTCTTTCAGACTCCGTGGGA
Source organism: Sequoia sempervirens (assembly GCA_007258455.2). Lineage (NCBI taxonomy): Eukaryota > Viridiplantae > Streptophyta > Pinopsida > Cupressales > Cupressaceae > Sequoia > Sequoia sempervirens. The sequence goes on from VDFB02370990.1 coordinate 77,367, forward strand.
TCCTAGCCGGTCAAAGGGTCATATCTCTTCTAGATACAGGTGCAACCCACAACTTCATCGATTCACGGTTAGTGGAGAAACGTGGTATTCAAACTCAGCAGTTTGAAGGCATACGTGTGAAGGTTGCAGATGTATACACTCTCAACTGCGAGAGGATGATACCTGACTTGCCTTTGAAGCTCAACAATTTTGAGTTTAAGGCAGATTTTTATGTTGTGAATATGGGAGGAACAGATATAGTTCTTGGCATGAAGTGGCTTCATGTGATAGGAGAGTTCACGCTTAATTTGCGTGACATGGAGATGAAATTCAACATTGATGGCACAAATCATATTCTAAAAGCCATAAAGGATAGCAGCCTTAGAGAAATTTCACTCTGGAGAATGGAACGTTTGATTCGTAATGATATGGTAGAGTGGGCTACTGAGTGCAAGCTAATGCCTTCACAGTTGGAGCAGCAAGCTTCGTCTTACCATCCAGATGTGCAAGAACTTCGAATCAAACATGCGAAGGTGTTCAGTGGAATTCCACTAGGCAGACCTCTTGATAGAGGTATTGAGCATATTATAGAGCTGGATGAGGGCTCGAAACCAATTATGATTACTCCTTACCGGCACCCCAAGCGTTCGAAAGATGAGATTGAGAAAACTATTAAGGAGCTTTTAGCTATGGGGCACATTAGGCCGAGTAAGTCACCCTTTGCTTCATCAGTTGTTTTGGTGAAGAAAAAGGATGGTACATGTTGATGTGATTTTTGTGACCTCACCAACCAGGTAGAACAAGGTTTCCAAATGGATCCCCTATTCTCTCTTGAACAAAGTATTCGACGTGCTAAGATTGCGAGTGAGATCACGCCTTCAACTCCAAGGTTCTTTAAATGCGAATAGGCTCAGTTTGGTTGATGTGTGTATGCTGTGTACTCACGAGGGGACTTACGTAGTTGTTCACAAGACGTGTAGTGACAACCAATGTGTGCTTTTAAAGGGGATTTTATGCGCGAATGATTTGGCTTTATGATGCAAGTTTCCTAAAACTAACCAAGATTATGCAGAATTGAATGGTTGCAGAGATTTCTAAAATCTAACTTCTAATCTAAATGCAAATGGATATTACGCTCAACCTAAATGAATTTCGACAAACATTGTTTAGCCTCCTGTTGGACAGCGTCAACAAGGTAAGTGCAATCTTCAAAGGGTGAAAATGATGTTCAAATCACAATTCAACAGAGCAACTACCATCACAACGATGCATAACCACCTATGAACCTTGATTGAAGTTAAGTACTGAAAGTCCAGTTGACCACACAAGACGGACTTACCATCAGCAAGAACGTTAGTGGTATGGATAAAAGAAATTCACTTATATCAAGCATAAACATCCATATCTAACTATAAGCATGAAATTAAGTTCCTAATTGAAGTCAAAGGGAATAAGAAACCTCACGAACTATTCCAAACAAAGTTGAAATTCACCATCAATGAAAAGCTTTATTAAGAATAATCTTTTGTGACAATCTCTTACAAAATTCTCTAAGGGAGAATTCCCCTTCTTCTTCAACAATGCAAATGAAAAAAACTACTCTAACTTAAAAGCTTCTACTCTCTATTCTGCTTCAACAATTGCTCTCTATTCTCTGATTCTATGACTACTAGTGTACAAATGAGGGGGACTCCCCCTTATATAGCTGGCCTTTTTGGATCGACGGCCCAAATCAAATTACATCGGAGGGCTCAGATTGAGCCACCTCAGCCCTAGACGAGTTTGCCCTAAAAACCCGCCAGAAGGTGGAGGAGTGGCGTCATAAATGCTCCTAAAAATAGCAGATTCCTCCTTTGACCACCATGATCAATTAATGCCCACTAACCTTCTAGAAGATTCTCGTCCATGACCCGGATTCCTTTGCTCTTCTCTCTGACCGCGTACGCTATGAATCTTGCCAACACTGCATCGACCTCTTCTTCTGAAATTGATGGAGTGAGATTCAGCTGATATTCTAAGATGGCCACCATCTGTTCATGCCTCTCGCAAGATTTTCCCCATGTTTCGATGGAATCCTGTGTGCTCTGAATGATCGTTGAAAACGTGGAGATGTTTTCAAAATCTAGCTGGGAAAACGTCCTCATTTCTGAAAAGAACGGCTGCAATCTTGCCCTTAATCCTTCTGCATCTATCTCCTCATGTGCGAGCCTTCTTGCAAATACCGACTCCAAAGTGTTGAGAATACTCTCACGAATATTCTTCATGGCCTTTCTGATCTTGGAAGACTCTATTGCTGCAGTATCAAAGAAACCCTTCCCTGTGAATGCCGCTGAATGCCATCCACGGAAGTCATATCTGTCGCCAGCCTGAATTACCCCTTCATTCACCAGAGTTTGCGTGGGAACACGCATCAAAACAGCCAGGCGTGGGATAGTATTGTCCTGGAAGATGTGGGTATCACCCCAAGCCTGCTCAACATCATCTAATCGTGAAAGAATACCGGAAGCATTTTGGAATGTTGAGGCGAGATCCGCCATGAACTTTTCTGCCTCAATGCGGACACCATTCACCCACTTATCTCCTTCTCGCACAGCCCTCTTCACTTCTTCCAAGCTGGTGATCGGCTCACGTGGCACCTCTGGTGGAAGCTCTGCTGCTGGATTACCTTGAGCAACAGGATGTGCGAGATTTTGCACATATTCAACCAACGCTCTGTGCTCTTTCTTCAACCTTTTATATTTTCCTTCTTTCTTTACCAGCCTATCTTTTAATGCTTGAAACGAAGTTTCAGCCTCTTCCACCACCTGCGCTCCTGAAGGGCGTCCCAACTCAACCGTGGTGATTGTGTATTTCTCTGGCATCGCATCACTTAAGTCGTGATCCTCTCTTGGGGCAGCGATGTGAAGGCTACGGGAACCTGCCTCGTTAGTTTCTATCCTTGTATATTTTCTCGCCCTCTTCCGCTTTGGCGACTTGCTTGTCCTATTCAAGAGTGCTTCCATTTCAATTGCTAGGCTGGCGTCATCATCTTGGTCCCTTCGGATTGCCTGTGTAAGCCAATTTCGTTGAATATCATAAACAATCAGAGGCTGCTCCTCAGTGGCTTCCACTTCTCGAACTTCTTCCCGAGGGGTGTTTGGTGGAGGCTCGATTATCTCGACCTCTTGATCACTTCATGTGCCCCAGCATCTTCCTCTCCGAAGGAATAATCGAAGTGGGTGTCCATGTCCGTGTCTTCCCCTTCATCCCGCTGTGACCGGGATCGATCCCTCGGTATCCAGCGGTGATTAATTCATCTTTTATCCGACTAACAAATAAACCACTTGACTTATGAGACCAGATGGGGATTGAGACGTCGAGGGCTCAGCTGGGCTGGGCTGGATTCCGGACCAGTGCTCGATAAGGCAATCGATCCTCTGGTAAAAGTGGACAGGCTGGGATAAATAGAGTGTCTAGATCCACAATCTCCGGCTCGGCCCAATCTATAGGTGGTATAGGTGTGTTTTTCACCGCTTCAAAATCCGGATGGGTGACCCTAGTATCCTCCTCCAGTTGATCTGGCACCTTAATCACCTCACACTCCCTGATTAGCTTTAGAGGCAGCCTTGAAAACGTCCTTTTTCTGATTTCGTCCTCGCTTCCAGCATTTGCCCAAAAGTCCTCCAGGTGAGCCTTGTGTTTAAATTCTTCTCCTTGTACTGTTCCAATTATCCCCTTGGGATCAAAATTCTGCCTGCTGGTATAAAGAGTCAGCTTGTAAAACTTTAGCTCATTCTCAGCCTCCTTGGCTGCTTGCAAAGTCGGGCACTCCTCGAGTGAATTTCCTAGCACAATGGGAAAATGAAGACCTCCCTTCTTCTTACGCCTTATAATCTTGTCGTAGGCCACCAACTGCCTAGACAACTCAAGTAGGATCATCCTGTTAGTGGGGTACCTCGGCAGTTTATACACATAGGAATCATACCCTGGCAGCCTCAAGTAGGTGAATTTTGGGAATTGGATGAACCAACACCCGTATTCTTCGATCAACGCCTGTGCCTCCTCGGAGATCCTCTGCTGTAGCCTTTGCTGAAGTGTTCTCGTGATGTACATGGTAAAGGCGTCATTCACTCTTTGGAAGTCACCAGTGTGAGTGAGATGTAATTGTCTGCACGACTGGTGGATCTTAAACTGATTGTAGCCGCAACCAATCGGCTCCTGGTACGCCAATCCCCTGTACTTGGTCATTCGAGCCAACATATAGATGACGTATGAGCTCATATAAAATGTTTTTGTTCCTCTGAGGTTCCGGAACTGCTCATCGATATTATCACTGATCATCTTCGCCCAGTTCACTTGCTCGTTCCCCTCGAGTACTACACTGATGTACAAGAACATCCATGGCTCGAATATGAAAGATTGTGGGCTACCATTGACTCTGCTGAGCAACATAATAATGTCGCAATATTCCTGCTTCAGCTCCTCTGATATTATTTGCTTCGGTAGCCTAGCAGCCGGTGGCTTTGGCTTGCGCATCCATGTGGTATTTATTCTCTTCATGCATTTCTCGAAGGTTGTGGCATACATCTTATCCGCCTTGGCCTTGGACTTATACATCATGTTGTCTGTAGCGAGGATTCCAAATGCCTCGCCAATCGCATCTGGAGCGAGATTAGCCATGATCAAACCACCAGGAGAGGTGATAGTCCGATCCTCAGTATTATAGAAGTTGGCGCACTCAAGAATCAACTCGGGACACCGAACTGCTGGTTGGAAGCCCGCTGCATTGTACAACCCACTCTTCACAATATTCTGTGATGCCTCCGTTGGAAGGTTGCCACCTTGCCCGTACATTCGGCGTATGAACGTCTCGAGGTTGAAGGACCCGAGGTTGGTATCCGTCAAATTGCCATACTTCGAGATGATTTTTGACTCTGGGATGAAGGACTTCTTTAGGCCCTTGATGATCGCCTGCCTGGAGGCGTTAGCTTCATTGTTTGCAGTCTTAGTTCCAGCCTTGCTAGTGCCAACAGCGTCAGCCATCTGCAAAACAAAAGCGAATATTACTCCATCAACTTTTAAAAACGACAATCACGTGAGGCGGCTGGCGGCTGCAAAATAAATACACGTTAGTAGCGTTAGCATCCAACTTTGACTTCTCAAGATTAAAACCTCAACCTCCAGCAACTCGCAGCCAGAATAAATAACCTAACTTCTCACGAGAATTTTACTCTATTAACTTCAACTTCGAAAAAGCGTGCTAAGTATCAGCAAATTTTAAAATCAGCAATTTCGAATTAAAATCAGCAAGCCATCGAATTATAAACTACCAAGTCAGAAATCAATTCTTCGACAGTTATACATCAGCAACTTCGAAGAAAATAAATTCGAGAGTTTTTTAAACGTGCAAGTTTAAAATCAGCAAGCTTCGATAAATTAAAATCAGCTTTTCGAAGTTATAAAACAGCAACTTCGAAAAAGTAAACTAACACTTCGAAGGCATTACAAATTTAAACTTGACGTGATTCAAACATTCAGCAACTTCAAACAACTTCGAAAAATCCAAGCCCAAGCAAAAACAATCTCAGCATTTAAAATAAAGCATTTCAGCATTTCAACTTTTAACTTCAAAAACAATTTCGACTTTCAGCAAAATAAAAAGCTTCAGGAACTTTGAAGACATACCTCGATAACGTGAAGAAAAAGAAAATGCTAAACCCTTTTACTTCGAAGCACTTCGCGACTTGCAACCTCGAATCTCAGCAACTCCAACAATCGAACTTTCAGCAACTTCAATCTCAAAAAATCAAAAATCGAACTTTCAGCAACTTCTCGAATCAAATCTCACAACTCAGTTCGCCAGCACAACTTTCAACTTCGAATCTCGTGAGACGATAATGAAAATCTTCGAAGTTTTATAGCAAAAGGCTGGCGCTAATTTTAGCAGATGCCTTTTATTCCTTTCATCATGACTGACGCGTCTGTCAAATTTAAAAGGGAATATTCTCGTCGTCTGGCAGTTATTATGACAATTTGCTATTCGGGGAGATTCTTTCCTCGATTTAAATTTAAAATTCCCTCCCGACTGCCAGTTACCTCCAGTGATTTCAAGAAAATCATTTTTACATCGATTTGAAGTTATCTTGACTGCGTTTTAAAATGGCACTTTTAATTAATTAAAATTTTAATTTAATCGCCATTTTAATTTATTTCTTTCAATGCATTTAAAAATTCGACATCGATTGTCAAAATTGGCTAGGCAAAATTTTATTTTCCGTCCATAATCGACTTCCGAAACAAATTCCCCTCGTTAAATCGTCCGAAATATTAAAATTGCATGGGTCAAAATCGAAGGGGGAATTTAATATTAGACTCAGGAAAATAATTAAATTAATTAATTAAATTAATTTCTCCATCTTGCCTAGAGAAATTTTAATTTCCTCCGATTGCCTTTCGATTTAATCGTGCTGAGAAAATTTCAAGTGCTTTGAAGTCAAAATTTTAAAATTTTAATTGCCTTTTGATTTCCTTATACTTCAAACGCCCTTTTAATTTTATTTTGCTTTGCCCCTTTAATTTATTTCAAAATGCCTTTTGATTTTTGATTTTTATTTTTTTTAAACTTGGGCGCATATGAGGGGGGTCGATGTTTAGTTTTCAGAGAGGGGCGCATTTACCACATGCTACTTTCAATTTATGCTAGGCGCGTTTGACACTTGCAACGTTCATTTATGCCTTAGTGAAATTTTAAGTCCTTCTTTCTGGGCGCAAACAAGACTATCAACTTCCAGTTTTGGGACTTAGTCAAATTTTCGAGATCCTGGTAGAGGCGCAAGTCATCCTGTGAGGTTTCAATTTAACCCTTAGGCGCATTTGGCATATCAAGCTTTCAGTTTGGCACATGGGCGCAAATGGATAGTCCAACTTTCATTTTGAATGCCAGGCGCATTTAGCATAGTCCTTCTTCAGTCTCAAGGGCGCGTATTCATGGTGGATGTTTGAGGGCGCATTTGGGTGGATCAACATCCATTTTTATTACTTCTGGCGCACTTTGCATTTCAGCCTTTCACGTTTAACCCAAGGGCGCATATTGGATATGGTGGTTCTAGCTTTGAGAGGGGCGCAAATGACATTGCTAGCTTTCAATTTCGTGATTCAAAAATTCGATCCCTCTCCAGAACTAAGGCGCAAATGGTGTCTGGAGCTTCCACTCTTAACATTTGGGCGTATTCAACTTGGGGCGCATTTCATATGCAAAGCTTTCAGTTTTTTTTTTGTCCTGGGCGCAAATGAGAGGATCTCCGCTTAGTTTTAATGCCTTAGAAATTTTTATTTTTTTTATATTTTAACACCTTCATGTCCTGGGGCGCAAATTACCCATCAAGCTTTCATTTTAAGCTTGGGCGCAAATAGTAGGGTCTCTGCTTAGCTTTAACACTTAGAAAAAAAATTTCACCATTCCAATCTTCTTGGGCGCATTTGCTATGGTCAACTCTCAGTTTTTGGCATTTAGGCAAAAATTCTAAAATCTTCAAAGAGGGGCGCATTCAAGGGGTCCAGCATCAAGTTAGGGGCGCATATAGGAGGGTGAACTTCCATTTTGTTCTTGGGCGCATTTGCATGGTCCAACTTTTACTTTTTGCACTGAGGCGCATTTCACCTATCAAGGTTCCATTTTGGCACATGGGCGCATTCCACATGGTCAACATCCAATTTTGACTAGGGGGGCGCATTTGAGATAGTCAACTTCCATTTTGTGACTAGGCGCATTTAGCATACTAAGCTTTCATTTTTGTCAAGAGGGGCGCTTTTGCAAGGGTCTACATTCAATTCCGACACTTAGAAAATTTTTCACCTCCGTTCAGCCTTCAAAGTGAGCCTTAATGCTGGATTTGAAATTTTATCCAATTTAGCAAATTTTATGCCTGTTGCCAGATTTGAGTTGATTTTCCGTGGTCAACCCTAACTCGCCTTGACTTTCTATTTTTAGAAAGTTCTTGAAATTTCGCGCCGTGGACTGGATTCTAACTCCTGAAAGCCTAATTTTCACTTTGCTTTGAATTTCGACTAACCTTTTCTGTCAGCGCCTGATGTCTGTTTGTACCTGCTATTTTTAGCAACCTGCTAAAAATAGCAACTTCTCAGAAAGTCTTCAAATTTCATGTGCCAGATGCCCGAAACATGGTGATTGCCATCGGATGCTGATTCTTCGTGAATGTCAGGTTCCGCCCTTGATTTTAGGAAACCCTAATTGACCTGCTAAAAATAGCAATTGTCTGATCTTCCATTCTCTGCTACTTCGTTTGTATTGAAATTCGCGCCAAGGATTGCTTATCACGTGCTTGACTTGTGCTTGCTGAGATCTGCTGCTGACCTGCCAATTATAGCCGCTGCTGAGGTGACTTACTATTTATAGCAAGTGTCTGTTTCTGAGACCTTCCTTGCTCCGTTTGCTTGGAAATTTGGACAGTGGGCCCATCGCTGGTGAACTTGCCCGTGTACGCTGACGCCGAGATCAACTTTCTATTTATAGCCTGCGCCGAGAATATCTTACTAAAAATAGCAAGTTCTCCGATTGCTTTCAAATTTTTCCAGCAGACTCTCGAAAGGATGCTGATTATGATGGATACCTCAGTTTTGACCATTTTGATCTTTGACTCCTCATTTTTAGCTCTGAAGCTCAAAACCCTAATTTTATGCATGTCGCTCAGATGAGCTCCGTTTGACGTCGTTTCGGTTGCATGATGATCAGCTTGCAGTTCTGAAGCGTCGAGCTGCTGCCCAAGTGATACCTGCTAAAAATAGAAAGCGGCCTGAAAAGTGACCAACCGGCTGTCGGATGATCTTGCATGTCATACTGCCCGAAAAATCTCGGAAAACCCAGAAAAACCCAAAAAAATCTTCAACATGCATGCACTGGCTAAAAATAGTAAGTTCAGAAAAGTGGTCAGCTCCATTGCATGCTACATCGTCCTTGAAGCTCTTGAAAACCAGAAAAGAAAATGCCGACATGCGCCGAAAATGTCTGCTTGCAAACCCTAATATTGGCCTCCGAAGGCCGAATGTTGAAAGTCATCATCATACTTTGCATGTCACATCACTGCGAAGGTCTCGAAAAACCCACAAGGAATCTCTGGACATGCGTTGAAAAACTCTGCGTTTAAGCCCTGAAAATTGCCTCCGAAGGCAGAACTGCTAAAAATAGCAGGTTGTCAGTTTCTGCTCAAAATTTGCCAAAAGTGAATCTGAAGTGCTCGGAATACAATGAAGTTATCCAAATGTGAAAATCTTACGAAAATCAACCCTAAACTGACACTTACTAAAAATAGAGGGTGAATTCTGAACAGTGAAGTTTATAGCGCAACACTTAGGCTGTACTCACTGGCTCCAGCTAATAAATCGGCTCAGGTTTGACTCCAGTATGGTCAGGCCTAAATTTGAGGACTTGGGTCTTTGGTTCGAGCGGTGGGGCGTCTGAAGGCAGAAGCGGGGCGAGGCGGGCGGGAAGAAGGACAAGCAAAGAGGCCAAGACTGAGAATGGAGCAAAAATTTATGGGTCCCCATTTTAGATGGGGCGATGTGTGAAAAGGTCACAACAGTACACTCAGGATGTGTATTGACTACAGAATGCTCAACAGGAAAACAATAAAGAACAGGTATCCTATTCCATGGATAGATGAGTTGATAGACGAGCTTCATGGAGCTTGCTACTTCTCAAAGATTGATTTGAGGACAGGGTATCATCAGATCAGAGTCCGAGAAGAGGACATAGAGAAAACTGCGTTCAGATGTCACTGTGGACACTTTGATTTCTTGGTTATGCCATTCGGTTTAACCAATGCTCCAGCCACGTTTCAGTCTACAATGAACAGGGTTTTCCATCCTCACTTGAGGAAATTTGTATTGGTGTTCTTCGACAACATCCTGGATTATAGCAAATCATGGGAGGAACACATGGTTCACTTGGATGAGGTATTGAGTATACTTGACAAGGAGTCCTTGTACGCCAAGGAGTCCAAGTGTGCTTTAGGCATGGCAGAGCTTTTATATCTGGGACACATCATCAGCGGTGCAGGAGTCAGCATGGATCCAGAGAAAGTTCGAGCCATCATCGATTGGCCTACACCTGAGACTTTGACACAGCTCAGGGGTTTTGTAGGATTGTGTGCCTCCTATCGTCGGTTTGTTAGTGGGTTCTCGCGGCATGCTGCGCCACTAACTGATTTGACTAAGAAGGGTGCTTTTGTGTGGACACCACTAGCACAAGCGTGCTTTGAGAAGTTCAAACTTCTTATGACTACGTGTCCAGTTTTGGCTCTACCGGACTTCACTAAACCCTTTGAGTTACATTGCGATGCCAGTGGTGAGGGTATTGGTGCAGCTATCATGCAGGATCGACACCCTATAGCTTTCGAGAGCAGGAAGCTAAGAGGTCCTGAACGGGGCTACAGTATATATGATAAGGAAATGTTGGCCATCATGCATGCCATGGCCAAATTCAGGCAATACTTGATTGGTAGTAAATTCACTGTAAAAACCGATCATAATAGTCTGAAGCATTTTCTTGGGCAGCGAGATCTTAATGAAAGGCAACAAAAATGGGTCAGCAAGCTTCAGTCCTACGATTTTGACATCTCCTATGTCAAGGGCACTCAGAATGTGGTTGTTGATGCTTTATCTCGCCGTCCTTACTTGAGCTCTATTACACTGGTTTCAGAGGACTGGAGACATCTGATAGTAGCAGAGTATGCTAAGGATCCATGGGCTTCTAGCATAGTAGATGGATCAGTACACGATGACAGGTATTCACTTGTAGATGACCTTATTATCTACAAAGGGAGGATTTTATTGGTCCCAGGTTCTGAGATGAGGGACAGAGTATTGAGATCATTCCATAATTCACCCATGGCAGGACATCCCGGGTACTTTAAGACCTATAGGCAGGTACGGGAGAGATTCTCTTGGAAGGGTCTCAAGTCTTATGTTCTCCAGTATGTTAGGGAATGTCTTGTT
>VDFB02370991.1:0-80908 GCA_007258455.2 Sequoia sempervirens
TGTAGAATGCTTGAATTATGTTTGAATGACTTAGAAGATTGCTTGAATGTGTTAGGAGATGTAAAATGAGGTTAAAATCACATATTTATACAAATATTGTGCCTTAGTATCCATTCATACCTCATCACAAGCCAACATGAAGTGAATTTGAGTAAAATCCTGAAATAAATTTTGAAATATTTTTAATTTGGGGCTAAGAGGGACTCATTCGCCACCCTTGGAAAATGAGTCCCACCTGGGACCCAAAACCAATTGTCAAGAATAATGTTTTATTTAATGTTTACTGTTAGGATAGAACCTAAAAAATACACTTAATATAAGCATATGAGGGTGTAATTAGGAAATTTTTTAGAATATTACAATCAACATGAAACTAATTCCCCAATCAACAATAGAGCACAATTAAAACAAGAAGCAAATAAACATGAAACAATATCACCTAATATTCAAGCTTCCATTGGTTGACCTCCATTGGCCTTCTCCATCTTGCTAAAAACTTGTATAATTTCCCTCAGAATTGAAGTGCAACTATAAACCATGTCAAAGACAAGCAAAATATTGAAGTAATATGTATGATCAAGTACTCAAAAACTCTCAAGAATATTGTGTACAACTCTTGTGTGTGTCCAAAATGACTTGAAAGAGGGCCTTTTAAAGAATTCCAAATTGAGAATGGATGGCTAGAATTAAAATTTGGTGAATCCCTAAGATCAAAGGCCAACAATCAATGTCATAAGGAGGATTAGGGTTAGGGAAACATTAGGTCAAAGTTAGGGCAATCCTTGAAATGAAGGGCTGAGATTTAGTTGGAGACAATCAAATAAATGGTGGAGAAAAATGGGTAGTTTTTAATTTATGGAGGAATGTTGACTTATGAATTAAATAATGGTTTAATTCATAAATGGGAATGAGACAAAAGACAATAAATAATTGTTTTAATTTTTTATTTGGTGGGATGGAAAGTGGGATAAATAAAAAAAAAAGTAGTTGGGATAATATAAATGATTTAATTTATGGTGGAATGTTATTCAAGAGGTAAACGCTTTTGAACCAGAGCTATGAACTGGATTACAAGCATTCAACAATAGCACCCCAATGGGGTTTGAACCTTCGTGGCAAGAACAACAATGCCACCTTAAACCAACACACCATGCCAATACCAGAAATTTATGGTGGAATGTTGACTTATGAATTAAATAATAGTTTAATTCATAAATGGCAATGAGACAAAAGACAATATTTATAATTATTTATTTGGTGGAATGGAAAGTGGGTTAAATAAAAAAATAGGTAGTTGGAATAATATAAATATTTAATTTATGGTGGAATGTTGACTTATGAATTAAATAATGGTTTAATTCATAAATGGGAATGAGACAAAAGAAAATAAATAATTGTTTTAATTATTTATTTGGTGGGATGGAAAGTGGGTTAAATAAATGGTCATGTTATTAAATAATTGAAGGATAAATGGTCATGTTTTTAAATAATTAATGATAATATGGATTAATTAGTGACGTATTTAAACAAATAAATGTAATTTATTCATTTAAATAATCCTAGAGGAGCAATTATGATGTTAGGATGTGATTAAATAATTGAATTATGTGAGGGAGAAGCTTGGTCATTGTAGAAAGTATGGTTTGCAAGTTGAGGCCATTTTTATGTGTCTACATTTTGCCCCTCTTTGACATGATGCAGTTTATCGCATTGTGTCAAAGAACAAGTCAAAAATATGCCACAATTTGAAAGTGAGGAGAGGAAGGATGACAAGGAGGTAGTGGTATGCCCCCTCGAGAGGACGGGAAGGTTGAAAGAACATGAGTGTGCTCTCAAAATGAATGAGAGTACTAGAGGATGAAGGAATAGAAGAAAGTTTAGTGTGGAAATCATGGATGTGAGGATGAAAAAGGAATACTTCAATATTTTTTCAAATAACATCATAGGTGTTGCATAATCATCATTAGGTGGTAAAATGTGACAAATGGACAACAAACACCATGATATGACATAGACCAAGGTGTGCAAGGTTGTTTGCTTACAAAAAATAAATAGCCACAGATGAGGAATGTCCTAACTCATACTAAAGGCCAAGTTGCGCCAGTCTTTTTGTCAAGAAACACCAAAGACAACAATCAAGGAAAATTAGGCCATGAGACATCATTGCACTTCTAAATCCTTCATGGGACATCCTTGAGGTAGCTAGTAAAATGACCAAGAGATAAAACAAAATAGACCAACAAAATCAACACCAATTCAATATGTTTGCCAAGATTTGTGTGTTGAAGGTTGATTGCGCGATTGTTTGACAGTTTGATGATTTGATAGTCTAATAGTATTGATGTTTTGATGATGCCTGTCGTCAGGAAGGACACATCCTGAAAAGGCCAATGATGATGTGATGAAGCCTGACACCAGAAAAGACACATCCTGAGAAGGCAAATGAGATTTTGACGGGGTCTAATTCCAAGAAGGACACATCTTGAAGGGGACCATAAAGTGACTAGGTTGACATTGTGCTAGCAATTTGACTAATGTTTGGCTTGATGATTGGCTGGACTATGTTGTTTGTTGGTTCATGATTTGAATGTTGATGTTCAAAGGACTGTCCTATTTCTGAGTGTGACTATGCTTGACTTATTTGACCAAACTGACAAACCCTAAAGGACTGACCTAGGTGGCCTCAGGGGCTCATTGACAGATGGCCTTGCCTATGTCATGCACTCAGAGACCTCATAGTTTGACAGGAATGGATGAACATATTGAAGATAAATTGACATGTTTTGACTTGACCTAAAAAACCTGAAGGGACTGAACCTGGGGGCCTCGGGGGCACATCGACTTATGGCCTTGCCTACGTAGAAAATGTGTAGAGACCTCATAGTTCGACAATTGAAAAAGACTAAAATGATTGACATGACTAACTTTGACTCTGTTTTTGGGATTTGTGATGTTACTTGTATGTTTTTATGCTTTCTTAAGGATTTTTTTCAAATTTTATGTCTTTTTTTCAAGACTTTTATGATTTTTAGAAAATTTTGAATACTTTTTATGAATTTTTTTTTTTTTAGGAAAATTTTATGATGTTTTTGGTCCTTTTTCAGGACTTTTTGCAATTTCCTACACCATGTGTGACACCCACTATAGTTACATAATAAATTTTTTTCCCCCAGTCAGGTCCAAGATAGCCAATTTTCAAGGACATGAAAGAAGGGATATGTGTGCTTGCGGTACAGTAAAGAGGACTTGATGTCAACTATTTATCAACCATGAAAGGAAAGGGTATGATGGCATGGCAGATATCATGGTGGTGACAGAGAATATATTTCATCCTAGGCCAAGGCAGACAAAGTAACAGTAGATGGTTGAGCAATGATTGACTACACATGGTGCCTATTTGCCAGGATTTCACCATGGTACTTATCCAAAGTGCCTGTTTGACAGGTTTTCACTGTTGGATGAATTATTTCTCTTTACTTATTTTGTCATTTTTCTATTTTTTTGCTACCGCCAAGATGCCTATTTGTTAGGTTTTCCTCAAGGCAACTTTATTATTATTATTTTTTGTATTTTATGGTATTCAGCTCGATTTCCTGATGCTATGCATAGAATTTTTGGAGATGCAAACTATTGATAGGCTCTTTCAGTTGTTCACCATTTGGAGTAGGTAGTTGATACAATCCAGAACCAAAAGAAGATACGATGATGTAAGGACCTAACTAGTTTGGTTCAAACTTGCCCAACTTTTCCCTGTCAGTTTGGTTCTTAGGGTTTTGCGTGAAGACTATGTCACCAATGTCAAACTTCTTGACCATGAATTTCTTATTGTAACTACTACAAAGATAGTTTTGATATGCTTGTAGATGGTTTAGAGAAATTTTCATTCTTTCTTCTAACATTTCTAGCTAATGTAGATGCGATTATCTATACTCTTCATCATCAGTTAGACCCTTCAGAGAGACTCATAAAGAAGGAATTTCAACCTCTATGGGAAAGATGGCCTTAGCACCAAAAACGAGGTGAAAGGAGTGGCTCTTGAAGCTATAAAAATTCTAGTATGGTAAGCCCATAGAGTAGGGTTGAGTTGAATTTTCCAGTCATGGCCAACGTCATTGATAGTCTTTTTTGAGGAGTTTAACAATGGTTTTATTTGATGCCTCAACTTGACCATTTCCTTATGGGTAACACAGAGATGAAAAATGGTTTTGGATGTGGAATAGCTCACATAACTCATGAACATATTGGTTTTTGAGTGGACGTCTGTTGTTAATGATGATGGATTGTGGAAGGTCATACTAACAAATGATGTAATTAAGAATGAACTTAGATATTTGTTTGTTGGTTATGTATGTCAGTAGGATGGCTTCAATCCACTTTGTAAAATACTCAGTGGCAGTGATGATGAATTTGTGGCCATTGGATGAGGTAAGATGGATCTTACCCATGATTTCAAGTCCCCATTGTGCGAAGGTCCAAGGAAAGGTGATCAATCAAAGTTCCTGTGCTAGAGCATGGATTAAGTCACTGTGAATCTAGAATTTGCGACAAGTCCTGCCATATTCTAGTGCATATTTTTCAATGGTTGGCCAGTAGTACCCCAGTCTCGTCATCTTCTTGGCTAGAGTAGGACCAACTGAATGAGACCCGCATATACCATCATGTACTTCACATAAGGTTGTACGTGCTTTGTTGGTGTTGAGACATCGAAGGAGGGTATCATCAAAGCTACAACGGTAAAGGGTGTCATTGACGATGGTGTATCTTGTGTATTTTTGGATGAAGGATGTCCTTTGGTTATTAGAAAAGTTAGATGGAAGGGTTTGGGACTTACGGTAATCATATAAATATTAGTACCATGGAGAGTTGGGACCAACAAGTTTGCAAACCATCTTCAACTCTAAAATATCATAGGTAGGAACTAGCAATTGTTCTATTATGAATTCAAGTTGAGGCATATCACTTGGAATATCGAGGAGAGAGCCTATTGTAGCCATTGCATCTACCACTTTGTTCTGAGCTCTTGAAACTTGTTCAAAAGTGACCATGTGGAAGTACATTTGGAAACTGTCAACCATTCTTTTGTATGGCATTAGCTTCTCATCTTTTGTGTCATAGTTATCATTGACCTAGTTAATGACCAACTGAGAATCCCCATAGACATGCAGTGTTCTAATTTTCTAGTTTATGGCCATTCTAAGTCTTGTAACTAGTGCTTCATATTCTGTCACATTATTTATGCATGGGAAAGCTATGCGAAAAGACTTAGGAATGGAATCTCTTTGAGGGGTGATGAATAAGATGCCTACCCTTGAGCCATGATTTGTGTGTGATCAATCAAAGTAGAGTCACCAAGGTGACTTAGACTTTGTATGGAATATTGACTCATCTGGAAAATTTGCCACTAATAGGTGATCACTTTGTAGAGGTGCATCCGCCAACTAGTCTGCTATGACTTGTCCTTTTATTTCCTTTCTTTCTACATATTGAATGTCATATTCACTCAAAATCATGACCCATTTTTCCAGATGTCCTGTTAATGCTACCCAACTTAACAGATATTTGAGGGTGTCAATCTTTGCTACTAGTTGTGTCTGATGGCCTAACATATAATGTCTTAGTTTTTGTGCTACAAATACCATGGCTAGACAAGCCCATTCAATTGGTGTGTATTTCAATTCATACCTGACCAATGTATGATTGATGTAATATATATCTCTTTCTTTTTCTTCTTGGTTGTTCTGCACCAGTAATGCCCCCAGTGTTGAAGTGGTGGTAGAGATGTGTAATATCAAAGTTTTTCCTTGAATGGGAGGCATAAGGACTAGCAATGACATTAGGTAGTCTTTTATTTTCTGAAAGGATTCTTGGAATTTATCTATCCACACAAAGGGTATACCTTTGCACAAAATATATTGGAATGGTCAGCATTTATCGACCAGTTGGGCTATGAAGTGTTGAATAGATTGCATCATACCTTGTAGAGTCCCGAGTTCACTTATTCCTCTGGGAGGAGGCATGTCCATGATGGCTTTTACTTTCAACAAATTGACCTCAATGCCTCATTGAGACACTATGTATCCCAACAATTTTCTAGATGTGACACCAAAGACACATTTCTTTAGATTGAGTCTGACCTTCTATTCTTCTAGCATTTCAAAAATTGTGTCTAACACCTTCAAATGATCTTTTCTTGTTGCTAACTTAGCCAAAATGTCATCCACATAATCTTCCATTATTCTATGCATCATGTCATGAAAGATTGTGGTCATTGCTCTTTGATATGTAGCACCTACATTTTTAAGGCCAAATGGCATGACATTCCAATAGTATTTACCCCAAGGGCATGTGAATGTAGTTTTATGCTAGTCTTCTAGGGCAATGTGATTTTGATTATAGCCAGAGAAACCATCCATGAGGGACAACATCTCGTATCCTACTGTGAGGTCAACTATGATATCAATATTCGGCAAAGGAAAGTCACCTTTTTGGCATGCCTTGTTTAGGTCTCTAAAATTAGTGCAAACTCTGATCAATCCATTTGGCTTTGTTACTGGCACTAGGTTAGATATCCATTCAGCAAAATCAATGGACTGTATGAGCCCAATGTCTAGAAGTTTCTTCAACTTATCCTTGACCAATAGAGCAACCTAAGGATGCTTTTTGCATAACTTCTGTTTAACTAGTTTGGAGTTAGGTAATAGTGGAAGATGGTGTAGGACTAATTCTAGGCCTAATCCTAGCATGTCAGCATAGGACCATGCAAAGTTGATTTTATGTTCTACAAAGAATTTTTGGAATTCCAATCTCTCTTCCTCAGTCAAGGATGTAGTAAAAAGGACTATTTTAGGATCTTTTGTTGTTGATATATTGTCCTCTATGGTATCTTCAATAAGCATAGCTGATTCTCCTATGTTATGGGAAGAAAGCCCAATCCTCCATATATTGGGTGCCTCAAAAAGGTTTTCACCCGCAGATACATCCTTTGTTTTTACTTTTTTGTCGTTAGAAAGTTCCTTTTGGTTTTCACCTAAAGAACTTTCATTTTTTATTTTATTTTTATTTTTAATTTTGTGTTTGGAGGACATAGTAGTCTCGCCAAAGTAGGACGCACAATCTAAATCAATAGATAACCCTGACTTGTAATCACCATAGGGTATGCCCTCACGTAATCCCATAAACCATGCAATTGCCTCATCATTCTAAAATGTGTCTAGGACTGGTGGGCCTTGTTGGTCCCAATCGATTAGTTGGGAATACACTAGGGAAATGCCATCGTTAGTGTTGATGAATTGAGGTGAGGATGCAGAAAATATGCATACAAATTTAGATATATTATAAATGAAATTATTATCATCCAATTCTATATTAGACTCCATCTAATATTCCCCTTCACTAGTCTCATATTCATTGTCAAAATAAGGGGTGAAGGATTTAGAGTCATTGTTGTCAGTGTCGTCTAGTACTTCAGATGGTGGGTCTTATATTTCATGGGGCAATGTAATGGGATTTTGACTATCAAGTGCCTAATCAATTCTAAATGTTTGCCAAAAAAAAAATTCGAAGGTGAGTTCCCCCGTTTTGACAAACAAATCATCAAGGCAACAATCACTTAAGGATATTTCAGAGCCAAATTCCCACTCTTGGGAGTCAGTTTTGGTGAATATTTCCTTAGCGGTCTCAAAACTTTATAAACCATGTACTCGCTCACTCAAAAGTCCATTGGTACATTGGTCATCATTGTTAGAAAATCCATACCCGAATCCAATATGCTTTGATATTTTAAAAGATTCTATGCGCTCTCTTCTTCTAGTTTTTATTTTCCTAGGCCACTAGTTCCATCGTAGCCCTTAGCTTTCATCTTGTCATATCACTTGCCATATTTATTGACTCATAATGGTGGTAGGTTTTCCATTTCCCTATAGATCCATCCTGTAATATCAGTAAGGTCTTCTTTACTCATGTCTCCCCATTTTATGAAAACTATTTTTGGTGCAACTTTGAAGATTTCCTTGGGTTCCATTTTGAAACATGGTTGACCATAGACCTTTGGAGACTTGGGTATTGTTGTAATACTATATGCCATATGTAGTTTAAATTATCCATAGCCTAGGTCTTGGATCTTGACGTTGGATTCATCCTTAGAAAGTTTGGAAGATGGTGGCATGGTGGTGTTAGAACCATAAAAATTTGGTGTTTTTACATAAGCTTTCATTCATAAACTTCTAGTTTTGGTCCGATCGTGTGCATTTTTCATATATAGTTTTCCATATTGTCCCATTGAATCATTCGTGTTGTGCATTTTTCATGTCTAGGTCCATATCAGCATAGGTCTCCATTTGTCTTCCTGACCTGCTATGTTTTTTTTGCTAAATTCTTTTGTTTCAGTTGGTCGGAAGGACATTCTTATTGTCACGACGACTGGCGACTGTGGATGGGGTCTATCGGTAGAGGTCTAGGGTATCAGCATCATGTCCTAGTGATTTCATTTTGTCTTACTGACTGGTAGATGATGCAATGGATCAGTGGGAGAGATGGCTATCGTTGTAAGGTCTTGGTGAGTGACCTTCGGTCTCGTTGACCTTACACACAGTTTCTCTTTGAATATACTTTCGGTAGGACTTTATATTTGTCTCGGTGATGTAGGACATTGGAAAAGGCATGTGTTTGTGGCAGGATGTCATGGCAAAAGGCTTGGGTCTTGGTGAGCACATTGGGTGCCCTATCGATGAGAGAATCTTGCCGTCCTGGCAAAGTTGAATGGAATCAAGGATGGCTCATTTTGACTTATGTATTTCAGTATTTGGTCTACCCGAGGGTGATGGGTTATAGCGATACTTCCTATGTTCAGTGTAGCTATGGTCTGGTCATGGTGACATGAAGTTGGATGGAGGCTCTCAGTGAAACTTAAAATGATCTATGTGACCTCTCACCAACCCGGATGAGCTACGGCGAAAGTGAATAGAACAAATGAAGTTTGTTGGTGAGAACTTTGCTATTTTCTCAGCGACTTAAATTAAAGGAAGATCTTTGAAAAAACAAGTTTCAATCTATGTGTGGTCTCTTTGAGGTCATGTGGTCATAGCGATAGTGGACAAAACATGTGTGCTTTTTGATATGACTCTACCTGTGTCTTGGCGACTAGGAAAACAATATGGGATCTCGGTGAAACTTAGTACATTCTGTGTGAGGTCTCTGCGATACCTATGAGATATAGCAAAGAAGAGTGCAAACAAAGGAACAATATTTGATCTTGATGTGACCAACGAGTAGCTACGACAGATGCGATTAAAACAAGGATGTAAGCGGAGTGATATGCAAATGAATTGCCTTCAGTAGGACCACTTGCATTGTCTTGCCGACTATCATTGGTAAATAGCAGAGTTTTAAAGTGCTGAGGCTGACATGAATACACTTGAGGACCATTGCCTGCTAGCTCGATTGGAGCCTGAATCTTGTGAAGGGCCGACATAATATTTTATTTTAATGTTTTTCTTATGCGGGTGTATAAATAAGCATGTTGTAGTTGTTAACTAACAAGAAATTAGATTTTTGATAGACAAGTAGATACAGTAGAATAGAATTATCAGACCAAAGGCTATTATTGCATGATTTCACAATGGAGGTATTTATGAGATTTAGTTGATGTTGTTGCATTTCTCTAGTGTCAATTATCTATTGAATTGAAATGAAAAATACTTCTAAGTTGTCTCCATGAATGATTTTTCTAGTTGTTTAAATTAACATAACAATTTTATGTTTGATTTATCAATACACAATTGTCGTATCAGTGTGATCAATCAACTAGTTCTTTCAAGCAAAGATTAAATCCTTTTATTGATCACAATAATCAGAGAAACTCATTTTGGATTATCGAAGTAGAACTCAGTATTCATAATGTTGCATGTTTATACAAGTTGTAAACAAAATATATGCCAGATAATTTGTGTCTTCTCCAGAAAGTGTTGCTTATCTTGATCTCATTTGACTCTGCATACCCAACAAGGAACTAGTCTCTGCACTTCATCAGTTTGAATTCATTCAGATTCTTTAGATCTTTAAATTGAGCATTTAGGATCTAGATTAGAATATTGTCATTGTGTTCAAATTGGATTTTATTTGTTCACCTCAAATTGCCATTGTGGACAAATTACTTTTAAAAGATAATTACAAGTTAAGTCTGCACAATTCAAAGAGGTACATAGAAGGTTGAATTCTTTCAACCTTGTCCGTTACCCTAAAGTGTATCAAGAGATTGGCAACCTCTTGAGGCATTCAGCCTATGTTTTTGAGAGCTAAAAAATTGGTGACTCTATTGGGGAACAATCAGAATCAAAGCTTGAACTATAGAGTCAGAAATCTTGCACAAACTCTACTAGGAATAAAAAGTATCAAACTGTTTTCTCAGTTTTTGATAAAAGTTAGTGGCAACTCTAACAGAAATATTTGCATCTGTTCACCATGAATGAAAGAAGGTCTTAGTATAGGGGAGGTCATTCTGGAGCTCCTGTTGGTAACAGTAAATGGGCACACAAGGATGATAGAGCTGCTAAGGGAAAAAGAATAAATAAAGACATGTGCATAACAAACAATGGTAAAGCACCAAGATCACATTGTGAAATAGATAATTTCTTTGATACATGGAGAGACGATTCAAGCGCAGAGCGTTGTACCCCTAAAAACCAAAGAAATCCCTTCCCCCCTATTGATCCTCAGAGATAGGCTAAATTTGAAGCTAAGAAACGAGATGAGTTTGAAGCTGAATTGGAGGCTGAACAAATTAGAATTCAACATGAATATGATCAAAGGATGGTTGGTAATCATGAAACTCCTAAAGAGCTCTCAATTTTTGATGAAGTGAAAGCACAGTTGGAACAACGAGAGGAAGATAAGGGAGTTGGAGGATAAATTATAGAAAGCCCACATTGCTGATTAGATAGCTGGTAGCCAAAAGTATGTTCCACCTCACAAGCAAGGTGATCATCATGGTGCAGGTCCCTCCAATCAACATAATGCTCCTCACAATCAGATAGGGAATCACCACAAGCAGCCAAATCGTCCACCTCACATTCCTACACAACATACAGGTATGTATCCATTGCCTGGTCAGAATTATATCCCACATCATAATGTGTAGTACGATAATCACATGCCTCAGTATCAACATCCACCTATCCCTCCCCCTCACCAACATGCAACCATGATTAGACAGTTTGATTTAGCTGGTTTTTAGTTGTATCCTTACCCTATGGATGGCAGTTGGAGGAATATGGTGCCCAAATTTACAGGGAGTAATGCAATCACAGTTGAAGAACATTTAAGGAGTTTTAATATTTTCATTCAGGACATAGATATGCCTTATGAAGATTTACACTTGAAGTTGATCATGATGTCACTTCTTGAGGATGCTAGGGATTGGTTCAATAGCCTGCCTACATTCTCAATTAATTCTCTCCAAGCATTTCAAGATAAACTCTTAGATCAATATGGGAATCAAAATGCTCCAGATGCAACTCTTCATGAGTTAATGAGAATTCAAAAAAATTAGAATGATTCAATTTATGATTTCAACCAAAAATTCAACAAGTTGAATACTAAAGTACCTCCTAGATCAAGGTTGCTAGACTCTGTTGCACTAAGTATCTATTTAAATGCATTTGATCCTAAGATAGGGTATGAACTGAGATGTAGATCCCCAAGAGATTTGGCTGAAGCATAGAAGATTGCATTGACAATTGAAAATAACAGGAAGGCTGTTGGTATAACTAATAAGAGAGACAACCTAAGGCCTCCTTAGCAAAATAGTAATTATCAGTACAGACAAGAGAATACATACAAAAATGAAAACATAAATGAAAGGCCAAGGCTGCATGATATGCCTTACAATACAAACTAGAAATATGGGAAACCTATATCAGCTAGGCCTAGAAATAAAGAAACTTCAAATCCATTGAGCAAGAAATGGACTTACATGGTGAGTAATAATTACTTTTGTGAAGTTTGCAATCAGCCACATTCCCTAGACTATTGTGTTGTAGCTCAAAGGATGCATGAGGAGGGAATGTTGATGGAGAATGATGGAGAAGATCACAAGGTGTATTTGACTTCAAATGTTTTTCACCATGTTGAGGAGAGAAATTCATCTTCAGAGGATGAAGGTTATGAATATGATGTCTCAAATCAGAAATATAATGTCCATATGGCTAAACAAAAAATCTCTTATGATTCTAATGAAGATTAAACAGAGCCACCTCTTGTAGAGGTGCATGTTCAGTGTAGTGTTAGAAGACTAACTAAAGATGAAATAGAGAGAATAATTGTTGCTGTAGTTGAGAAGGCCAAAAGTCAATACTAGTTGAGAAATAGAAAATTAAATGAGCTAGATGGAGTTCCTAGGAGAATTTTTATAAAAGATCAAAAGGCAACATAGGAAATTGTAAAAAAGCTAGAAAACAAGCAACATGATAAAATTGAAAAGAAGCCTGTCCAAGAGTAGAAGTTTGAGGAGTTAAATAAAGATATACAGATGTCGGGCCAGCTTAATAAAAAAGAAAAGGAAGAGAACAAAGGAGAAGCGCTAGAACTGAAAAGAACTATTAAGATGGAGAGCTCCTCTTTTGACTTCACACAAGCATTATTTTAGGTAAAGATGTCTATACCACTACTTGAATTAATAAAACATAAAGAATACAGAGATAATGTTGTTCAATTGATTGCAAATCAGAATGAAAAACATATGAATTCTGAAGAATTCAGTAAGCAGGAAAAGTTAAGTAAATTAGAAGTCTGTATGGGTGATGTTTTAACAACTTCCCCACAAGTGGATCCATTCTTCACCACATTGCTTATAAATAATAAATTGCTAAGGAACTACATAATAGATTCTAGTGCTGCTATAAATATTATGCCAGTAGGAGTAATGAAACAACTTGGCATGTGGGTTGATACATGTGAAGGGAAGTGCTATGCAATGGATAATAGACCTGTACCTGTGATAGGCATTATGAGAGGTGTTGAAGTCAAACTAGCTACTTATCCACAAGTGGCTTACAATATAGATATCACAGTGATTGATACTCCTCCTCAATTCGGGATGCTTTTGTCAAGGTAGTGGACAGTAGCTATAGGTGGAAATGTTCAATTTGATTTATCTTATGCTACAATACCAGTGAATGGCTAGGGAGTCAACTTTTACAGGGAGCCAAGAATGAGCCAGCTTGTTGAATGTGTGCCACAAGATCAAATTAATTGTTTGTGTGATGTTGATCTAGGAATTTTTAAAATAAGACCAACTCAGCTAGAATTAATTAATAGTGATCCAATTGAAAAACATGTTGCATAGAGCTGCAATGAAGTATGGAAGATGTATTTTGATGGAGCTTGCAGTCAAGAAGGTAATGGCGCTAGGATTGTTTTTGTTTCCCCTGAACGTACTATTAAATATTCTTTTATGTTAGCATTTGAATGTACAAACAATGTGGCAGAGTATGAAGCTTTATTGACAGGCTTGAACATAGCTATGAAACACAAGATTAGGTTGCTGGCTGTTTTGGGCAATTCTAAGTTGGTTGTTTCACAAATTAAATCAAAGTATGCAGTAAAGCACAAAAGGTTAAACCAATATAGGAATGCTATATGGGATACAATTGAATTATTTGATGCATTTTCAATTGAGTGGATTGACATATCAAAGAACATAATGGCTAATTTTTTAGCAAATGTGGCATTGAAAAAAGATGATATCACATTGGCTGGGGTATCACAGATTGAGTTCAAGACAAGGCCTGTTGTTCCTGATAACATTTATAGCTGGCAAGTTTTCAATGATGATGATGATCTTTTGAAATTTCTTCACTGCGTAGATCAGTATGAGGCCCAGGAAATTGATTTCAATGCTTTTGTTGAGGAAGTAGAGGGGAAGCAAACATTGTTCAGAAAGGAAATATTGCAGCTCAAAAAAAATAGATTGCCCAAAGGTTTGGTGGCATTAGAGAGGCTGTATGATGGAAATGATAGATCTTTTATGAAATAGACTCCAGTCAAAAGAGAAGATGTTGAAGAAGTCAACTTGGGGACTGAGATAGCACCAAGAAAGGTATACATTGGGAAGAAAATAAGCCCAGCAATTAGGAAAATGCGGATTGAGTTGCTGAGAAAGTACAAACATGTGTTTTCTTGGTCATATGAAGATCTAAAAGCATATAGGGAGGATTTATTTCAGCATGAAATACCATTGAAGCCAAATGCCAAACCCTTTAGACAAAAGCAAAGACCCATAAATCCAACATTGGAGCCTAAAATGCAAGAAAATTTGACAAATCTCAGGGATGGAGGAATTATCAAACCAATCAGACATTCAATGGGGGTTTCAAATCTAGTTCCTGTGAGAAAGAAGAATGGTGACATCAGATTATGTGTGGACTTTACAAATATGAACATGGCGTCTCTCAAGGATAATTATCCTCTACCCAACATGGAAGCAATATTGCATAAAGTGATAGGTTGCGAGCTGTTATCTATGATGGATGGGTTTTTTGGATACAATCAGGTCAAAGTCAAGGAATCTGAGCAATACAAGACAACATTCACTACTCCTTGGGGAACATATGTATACATAAGAATGCCATTTGGTCTCACCAATGCTGGAGAAAATTTCCAAAGAGACATGGATGTAGCATTTGCTGATTTAATTAATGTTATCATGATGGTGTACCAAGATGATTTGACTTCCTATTCGAAGAGGGCTGAAGATCATGTGCAACATCTTGAAAAGGTATTTATTAAAGCTCTTGAATATGGCATTAGTTTAAATCCAAACAAATGTCATTTTGTAGTTATAGAGGGTAAGCTCTTGGGGCATATTGTGTCAAAAGAAGGAATTAGGATAGATCCTAAGAGGGTTGAAGCAATTGATAAGATTCCTATTCCCAAAACTGTCAAAGCAATACAATCATTCTTTGGTCAAATTAGTTTTGTCAAAATATTTGTCTCTAATTTTGCTGAGATCATTAAGCCCATATCAAAAATGTTGAAGAAAGGACAAAAAATGGACTGGACTCCTAAAGCTTTAGATGCTTTCATGTTCTTAAATCTCTAGATTTTACAATGCCCTTTCATATTTTTTCATTTGCCTCAATGCATACTATTGCTACTGTTATGTTACAAAAGAATAATGATGGTTATGAACAACCTATATCTTTCTTTAGTAAATCATTACAGGGATCTGAATTGAAGTATGACATAATGGATAAATAGGCTTTTGCACTAGTAAAGGCCACAAAAGCATTCAGACCATATCTTGTTGGAGCAAAGGTGATTGCTTATGTCCCTCATACAGCTATCCAAGACATTTTAACATAGTCTAAAGTCACAGGGAAAAGATGCAAATGAATCAACAAGATTCAAGAATTTGACATGGAAATATAGATCACTAAGTTGGTAAGAGGCCAAGGCTTGGCTAAGCTAATGGCAGAAACTAATATTGAGGCAAATCAAATCTGCAATGTTGAAGAAGGGGCTATAGTTGCAAGCATTGAGCACACTCCTTGGTATACTGATGTTATGCATTATATTAAATACATGAAATGTCTAGATGTATTGAGTAATAGCCAGAGTAGAACTTTGAAATTGTAGGCTTCAAAGTATGTTTTTATGGATGGTGATCTATTTTGGAAAAACAGGGATGGTATATTGTTGTTATGTTTGGATGAATCACAAGCTAAGCACGTTTTGAAGGAAATGCATGAAGGAGTTTGTGGAGGTCATTATTCAGCAAAGACAACTACACACAAAATTCTCAGGGCCGAGTATTTTTGGCCAAAGGTTTTTAATGATTTTTTTACACATGTGAGAAGATTTGATGCTTGCCAAAGGTTTTCTAAAAAATTGAAGTATCAAGGTGCTTTGCCACTTCGACCTTTGTAGGCTGATGCCCCTTTTCATCAATGGGGAATCGATTTCATTGGAGATATTCAAGAGAATTCAAGTGGAGGACATAGATGGATACTAGTTGCCACTGATTATTTTACAAAATGGGTGGAGGCAATCCCAACCAAGCAGGCTACAAGTAAAGTTGTAACAGATTTCTTGATGGACAACATTATCACTAGATTTGGTACACCATTGAGGATAATTATAGACAATGGGATGTGCTTTAGGTCAGATGAATTCAAAAGCTTTTGTGATAAGTTTGGAATTATTATTTCTTATGCAGCTCCTTATCATCCACAAGCCAATGGTCAAGCAGAGTCCAGCAATAAGAGTCTCCTGAATATTATAAAAAGGATGTTGGGACATAACAAGAAGGCTTGGGATTCAAAGTTAAAACTGGATGTGTGGACTGATAGGATCACTGTGAAGAAGGCAATTGGAAAGTCCCCATTTGAATTGTTGTATGGAGTACAAGCCAGGATGCCTTTGCAAAATTTGTTACCAGTATACAAGTTTGTCTTACAAGAAGATTTGGAAGTTCCTGAGCCTATGGAGGACAGAATGGAGCAATTGGCTGAACTTGATGAAGTAAGGAGGGAGGCCTAGAATCAAAACATGAAGTTACAAGCATAGATGAAGTATCTATTTGACAAGAAGGAAAAGAATAGAAAATTTAAAGAAAATGATTTGGTGTTCATGTGGAATGCAAGGTGTCAGGAGAAAGGCAAGCATGGTAAATTTGAAGCTCTTTGGCTGGGACCTTTTGTTGTTGTTGGAAAGAAGAGTGAGGACTCATATTTTCTACAGAATATGGCTGGTGAAGATAAGGAATTTCCTGTTCATGGGAAATTCTTGAAGCCTTTCTTCTCTTGAGCAATACAGAGGATTGAGGGTTGCCAGTGCATGGACAACTCTTGTGTATCCTCTTAAAAAATTATTTTCCATGCATAGTAGTTTAGGTTTTCATCCATCTCCATTTAACTATCATTTTCCATTCACTTCGACTTTGCATTCATTTCCATTGCCTTTCATTTCTTTTTTGCTCCCTGGTTTGCTCATTTTGTGTCTAGCCTACTCACCCTGGATTTTGTATCCTTGCAATGATCTCACTATCATTCATCCCTAGATGGAGCCACTGTTAGATACATAAAAATCTGGTGTTTTTACATAAGCTTTCATTCATAAACTTCCAGTTTTGGTCTGACCGTGTGCATTTTTCATCTATAGTTTTCCATATTGTCCCATTGAATCATTCATGTTGTGCATTTTTCATGTCTGGGTACATATCAATAGAGGTCTCCATTTGTCTCCCCGACCCACTATGTTTTTATGCTAAATTCTTCTATTTCATGTGGTCAGCAGGACATTCTTATTGTCACGATGACGAGCGACTATGGATGGGGTCTATCAGCAGAGGTCTGGGGTATCAGTATCATGTCCTAGCAATTTCATTTTGTTTTACCAACTGGCAGATGATGGAATGGCTCAGTGGGACATATGGCTATCATTGTAAGGTCTTGGTGAGTGACCTTCGATCTCGCCAACCTTACACATAGTTTCTCTTTGAATATACTTTCGGCAGGACTTTATATTTGTCTCAGTGACATAGGACACTGGAAAAGGCATGTGTTTGTGGTAGGAGGTCATGGCGAAAGGCTTGGGTCTTGGTGAGCATGTTGGGTGTCCTTTCGGTGAGAGAATCTTGCAGTCTTGGTGAAATTGAATGGAATCAAGGATGGCTCATTGTGACTTATGTATTTTGGTATTTGGTCTCCTCGAGAGCGGTGGGCTATAGCGACACTTCTTGTGTTCGGCATGGCTATGGTCTGGTCACAGTGACATGAAGTTAGATGGAGGCTCTCGGTGAAACTTAAAATGATCTATGTGACCTCTCACCGACCCGGATGAGCTATAGCAATAGTGAATATAACAAAGGGAGTTCATTAGTGAGAACTTTGCTTGTGTCTCAACAACTTAAAGTAAATGAAGATCTTCGAAAAAACAAGTTTCAATCTATGTGAGGTCTCTCCAAGGTCGTTTGGTCACAGCGATAGTGGACAAAACATGTGTACTTTTCGATATGAATCTCCCTATGTCTTGGCGACTAGGAAAATAGTATGGGCTCTTGGTGAAACTTAGTACATTCTGTGTGAGGTCTCTGTGATACCTATGAGTTATAGCAAAGCAGAGTGTAAAAAAAGGAACAGTATTTGATCTTGATGTGACTAACGGGTAGCTACGGTGGATGCAATTAAAATAGGGATGCAAGCAGAGAGATAAGCGAATGAATTGCCTTCGGTAGGACCACTTGCATTGTCTTGCTGACTGTCATTGTTAAATAGTAGAGTCTTAAAGTGCTGAGGCCGACATGAATACACTTGAGGACTATTCCCTCCTAGCTTGATTAGAGCCCGAATCTTGTGGAGGGCCCACATAATATTTTATTTTGATGTTTTTCTTATGCGGGTGTATAAATAAGCATGTTGTAGTTGTTAATTAACAAGAAATTAGATTTTTGATATACTGCAAGTAGATACAATAGAATAGAATTATTAGACCAAAGGCTATTATTGCATGATTTCACCATGGAGGTATTTATGAAATTTAGTTGATGTTGTTGCATTTCTCTGGTGTCAATTATTTGTTGAATTGAAATGAAAAATACTTCTAAGTTGTCTCCATGAATGATTTTTCTAGTTGTTTAAATTAACATAACAAGTTTATGTTTGATTTATCGATACACAATTGTTGTAGCAGTGTGATCAATCAACTGGTTCTTTCAAGCAAAGATTAAATCCTTTTATTAATCACAGTAATCAGAGAAACTCAATTTGGATTATCAAAGTAGAACTCAGTAGTCATATTGTTGCATGTTTATACAAGTTGTAAACAAAATATATGCTAGATAATTTGTGTCTTCTTCAAAAAGTGTTGCTTATCTTGATCTCATTTGACTCTGCATACCCAACAAGGCACTAGTCTCTGTACTTCATCATTTTGAATTCATTTAGCTTCTTTAGATCTTTAAATTGAGCATTTAGGATTTGGTTTAGAATATTGTCATTGTGTTCAAATTGGATTTCATTTGTTCACCTCAAATTTCCATTGTGGACAAATTACTTTTAAAAGATAATTACAAGTTAAGTTTGCACAATTCAAAGAGGTACACCAGCCCAACTTTAGCAGCACCTAAAGAGCAGAAGGTTGAATTATTTCAACCTTGTCTATTACCCTAAAGTGTATCAAGAGATTGGCAGCCTCTTGAGGCATTCAACCTGCATTTTTGAGAGCTAACAGATGGAATGTGTGGATGGAGTGGATGCAGAAGATGGGGTGAGTCTGGATGGGTCAATGTACTTAGAAAAAGAGGGGTTAGGAGCTTCTCGGTTGATGGGAACTTGATTTTAAGAAATACTCCTTAGGTTGGTGCAATATTGGAAAGGGTCAGGATCTCCATATATAGTGATTTATTTGTTGTCAAAAGGGAACTTTAAGCATTGATGATAGGTGGAGGGCACAAATTTTAGGGCATGAATCCATGGGCAGCTAAGCAAGATGTTGTAAGGTAATTCTAGATCTAGGACTTGGCAAGTTGTATCCACAATGACTAGTCCCACTCTTATGGGAAGAGAAATAATTCCTCGTTAAGAGTGTTCATCATCAAATGCTTTGATTAGTATACTCTTTGTAGAGTCTACGCATGCATCAGAAAGTCCTAGAGCCTTAACCAATTTCAAGGAGCATATGTTCAATCCTATTCTACCATCTACTAAAACTCTTCTAACCTTGTGCTTATGGATGAAATTTTCAATGTGTAATGCATCATTGTGGTTAGTCTTAGGTGATGAGTAGTCTTGATCAGAGAAGGTGACATGGTGAGGCATAGTGAGATATCCCACCATGGTCTCAAATTGGTTGACATCAATATCCTTAGGGACTGACGACTCTTGCAAGGTTTTATCTAGTATAGCGTTATGCGTGGGAGATATGCGAAGCAACTCAAGTATAGAAATTTGCGTGGGAGTTTTTCCAAGTTGTTCTATAAGGTTAAACTAACTCTTAGGTTGCCCCTGCTTTGTGGTTGAGGTAGGTTGTTATTGTTTAGGAGATGGGCCAGCTATGGTGATTTTTGATTGCCTAGTGGGAGGCAAACCAACAATAGTGACCTTGCCACTTCGAGTAATAGAATTACATTAGGGTGTTGTCTTAATCATAACGGTATTGATGTATTCATTGTCAATTCAGACATTATTTATAATAGGCCCACTAGAATAGTCATACTTGGTGCAAGAAAAATTAGCTTGATTATTGTTTATCTGTGGATCTAATGTGGAAGCATTATTAGAACCATGGTCTTGCAGTGGGTTCTTATGAATTGTATGGTCTGAATTGGAGGGAAATTGTGATCCACCTACCTCAATGATATGACTCTCGATAAGATCTTGTATCAGTTTTTTCAGTTGTCAATAGGCAGAAGCTTTATGTCCTTTTGCATGATGATAATCGTAGAATGCATTATCATCCCACCACGCTAGTTTGAATTGTCCTGGGTCATATGGTTTTGGTTCTTGAAGTGTGATGACACCATTCTAAAGGAATTTCCTAAGGACTTCTTCAATGGGCTCACCCAAAGGAGTGTATGTGTTACCCTGAGGGAATTGTTTCACTGTCGATATTGTCCTTGATTATTTTGGCTGGTTTGGTTGTTTAAAGGAACATTGGTAGGGGGTTTCAATATCGTTTTTGTATTTTTTGGTGGTTGAACCCCTTTTAGCACCAGTACAAGACCCATAGTGTTTGCAACCTTGGCATCAACAACACCGTCATTTGTAACATGTTTATTTTTGACCCAATATTTATTTTTTTCAGTGAAGGTATTTGCATTTGTGTTTTTGGGATGGTATCTTAGCTCTCCCTTTGTGATAAGGGCTTTCTCAATTTGGATACCTTTTTCGACTAGGTCTGTGAAGGTCATACAAAAATGTACTTGCAATTCATATTTTAGGGGGCCTAATAGTGTTTGAATGAACATGCCTACCTTTTCCCTTTTGGGTATGTCAATGTGACATCGACTAGCTAGACTTCTCCATCTTTGAAAGAATGGGATGAATGTCTCACCATCATCCTCTTGTGTGAGATTGCACAAGCTAGTAATAGAGGTGTCCATGTCAATGTTGTATGCGTAATTTTTTATGAATTTTTGTTTAAGTTCATCCCATGTTTGGATATGTTTTTGAGTAGAGAACCACTCAAGGGCTAGGCTTCTGAGACTCTTAGAAAGATTCTCATCAAGTATGTTTGTTCATAGACAACATCCATATAATTGGTTGCAAACTCACATACATGTTCAATGGGGTTTGTCTTTCCTTTGTATTTTGTAAAATTTGGTGACACATATCCCAGATGGAATGGTGGCATGTATAAGTTTGTGTCAAAAGGATATACATTTAGATCATATGACACTTCTAATTTTTTTCGGATATATGTATGTTCTCTATGGTCTTCTCTAGACCCATTATTCTTGCTTGTAAGGCATCGATTATAAGGTTATTAGTGGTCCTATACATAGGATTGATTGGCACGCCATAAGTCCCCATTTTTTGTGAGTGAATGTTGGCATGTTGTTGTGGGATGGGTTGTTTTGGTGCATATGATGTGTTCGTATTTGTAATGCCCTAAATTTACACCTAAAGCAAAATGCAACTAGCAAATATTTTTTTTATAAAAACATATTTATACTACTATTTGTCAACCCGTTGTCATATACAGAGGTTTAATTATCTTCATATCATCATTAATATCTAATTCTAATAATCAAGCCATTAACTTTTTTCTAATCAATGTGATAATAAACTTTTTATTTATCTTTGTTTACATACATATTTATATTTAATTATTTTCATCTTTACTTGAATTATTTATTCTCTATATATTTCCAAAAATAATAAATATTTTATTTATTAAATAAAACTTCTAAGATAACTAATTCATCCTTACATAAATATAATTGCTACTAAAAGAGAACCATAAGTAAAGAAACTAGTCTTAAAATATAATTAAATTGTGTCTATATAGAAATAATTACTCCTTAAAATAGAAGTATACTTAAAGAACAAATTTTAAATTCCTTTTAAATCTAAAAGGTAGCTTTTATATTTCATAAAAATAAACAAGTTACATGCCTTTTTAAAAATTTTCCTTAACTCAAAACATGGGACTTGTTAACTATTAGCAATTCTTTTTCTGTTCCTTAATATTAGGCTATAAGAGAATAAAAGAAAGGAAAGACTTAAACAAAGCCACACTTTTTTTTAAAAGCTAAAATATTACTATGTTAGATCTTGCCACACCTCACTCCTTCAGCGCATCCAAAATAGTTTTGATGGAATAATTTTTTTAAAAAGAAACTTAAGCCCCACGTGATTACCTTTATTCAATCTTTTTTTTTGTCAATGGTATAAACAACTAACCCTAAAAGTTCTATAAGACGCTCTTTCTTATATTGTTCAATTTATTATTGTAGGACGGCGCACAGACAAGGCGGATTTTCATAAAAAAAGTTTCAGGTTTCCCTTTTATGGAAATCAGAAGGCATGAGGGAACCGGTGAGGAGAACAAAACAATCTTGCTGGATCGAGAAGACAAAAAAAAATAGAGGAAAGAAATAAAAATAAATGTTGAGGGCTCCATCAATAGGGTTTTAACGATTTTTATTTTTTTTTCATTTGCTGCAGAAAGAAACCAGAGAGACATGATTGCAAGTTTTATTGTTTTTGTTTCAGAAACAATTAAAGAGGAAGCAACGATATGCACATTTATTTATTTTTGTTGTTTTGGTGTTGAGCCCTAAAGTTGTGGTTTGGGGGAATGTTGTGCCTCCCCAAATTTCCTGTAAGTATTACTTTTAGGTAAGAGGATTTATTTATTTTCTTATCAAAAATTTACTGTGTAATATATTTTCTTTAAAATAAAAAAAAACATTCTTCAGTTTCTTATTTTGCTCAGATCTATTTTTTCTAAAACTGTCTAATTTTCTGAATTTAAATTATATCACTTTTCTTTGTTTTTATGTAGGTTCCCAAAAGATTTTACAGGCCTTCCTCCAAATGGAAAATCACACAAGTAGAAAGTACATCGAACAAAATTATGTAAAACAGAGTTTCCTAACTATTTATTGAAATGTAAAACTTCTATTTTCTCATCATACATCTGCACAACAGAGACCTTAATGTAAAAAAAAATATAAGTTTCTAAAATAAATTTTCAATGTTGTGTATGCAAAAATTCTTTCTTTTCCAACAGTCATTGATGAAGGACAACAGTTTGACAACACAATCTATATCTTAATACAGAGTTCTTTCAAGAGAAGGAGATCTTATTAAAATTGCAATACTGTAACCATTGAATTCCTATCTATTACTTATACACACATTTCATCACTCTTAGAGCAATAGTAAACTTTCACATTTTTATTGCAATACAATATGTTTTCAGATTCATTATAAGAATAATTATGCTACATCATACCATCCAGAATTTTGAATGTATTGTAAATACACACAGCCAGATCTGAAATTTGCAATTATACAATTACCAGGATTCTCACAACCACATTTATTTGCATAATACTCATTGGGATGGTGTAAAAATATGCATTCACTTGAAACCCTTTCACAATGGAACAGAGACAGGTCTCTTCTTGCACTTCTTCAAAAAAACTGAGAGCTTCTTTAAGATGTGAAGAACCTACACAAGACACAATTTTCTTCTGAAGCCAATGGGGAGCTCACTACCCAATCTTAGACTAGAAAACCAGTCACCCTCGAGCTTGGAGGCCATCAAAGGAACCGGGTTACACACATTCTCAAACATGCATTAACATTAAACACACACATGTATATACAAAAGAAACACCCAAAACCCAAGGATTCACATGCACATCGAATCTTCTCAAAGATTCAATAAAGGGGGAGACTTAGGAGATATCACTACCCAATGGGAAAAAAATGTATATTTAAATATAGATCTGTATAGTAACACAAATTCTCTCCACTTCTCCATCCATCCAACTCCATAAAATAATCCTGGGCACTCATACCCAAAAACCCCATACTCCCATAATGTGGGTACTCATACCTTAAATCTCCACCTTCTCAAAGGTTGGAATTTTTTTCTCCATTGGAGGATCATCCTCTCTCAACCCCACACTTGGTAGCTCTCAAAATCTTAGAGAGACATCCCCATACACCCCAACACAAATAAAAACCCACACATAACAATACAATAATGAATACTCACAGCGTTTTCAAAAGATTAACAATTTCAACCAAGAACAAATACAAAATGATAGAAGCCAACCTCTTACGCTTTCCAGGAAGAAAATTGTAGAAGCGCCCAAGCTTTTCCTTCAAACTCTATTCCACCCCCAAAAATTCTTCCAAAAACCAGCACCAAAAAAAGTACCCAATTTTCCTTTTTCCAATGAAATCCAATCCCCCCAATAATCAAAAAAAGAAAGAGATAAATAGAAGTTCCCCAAAAAAATTTGTTTCCCAAAAACCACTCTTGCTTTAAAATACTGAAGATAAAATAAAAATAGCTCAAAAATCATCTATTTACAACCCATTCACAATCCAAATTCGTCACCCTTAAAGCTAGGCTTTTTTGAGAGGTCATATCTTGATTTTAGTTCTAGATATACCTTGAATTAAGTGTCTAACCCTTGGGTTAACACCCTAGGTGTTTAAAAAAAATAGAAAAAACATAAAATAACCTTTTTAAGCCCCTTTTGAGTCAATAAAGAAGATAAAATCAAATCAAATATCCCTAATTAAAATTTTACAAAATAAATGCAACTTAACACTTAAAACATTTAAACACTTAAAATAAAACTTTATAATAAAATAACATTCAAGTCTCAAACCACTTTACAAATTTTTTTACATCACAAGAAGACTATAGTCCCCATGGACTATGGTCGGCATTCACAGGGTTTATCACATAGGGTTCCTTGAAGACCTCCAATTCCATTGGCTATGGAATTTGTACCTGCACACTAAATTTCACACATTAATATATCCAATAAAATCATATATTCAAAGCAACTAAAACATATATATATTCTCAACATACAATTTCCATCCCATTTAAATCACATTGGAAAATCAATTCATAGTTACAATAGTCACATAAATTCATCACCATTAAATCCTCCTAATAACATTTATTCATTTATTTATTTATTTTTTTGTTCATCCAGTAACATAATTCAAAATTCATAAATTTTATTAATTCTACTTGAGCATCCAAATATCTAATATGAGGTCTAAAGTTCTCATCACCGTAATATGAAATCAAAGGCA
Organism: Sequoia sempervirens; assembly: GCA_007258455.2. Lineage (NCBI taxonomy): Eukaryota > Viridiplantae > Streptophyta > Pinopsida > Cupressales > Cupressaceae > Sequoia > Sequoia sempervirens. The sequence continues at coordinate 25,290 of VDFB02370991.1, forward strand.
AGGTCTAATGTCCAAAACATCATAACATGAATAGCATCATAAAAGCATAAATCTGTATCAAAACATAATGTCTAATAGTTAAAATGCAAATCAAACTATCTATCCAAAATAATAAAATAGCATAGTATCAAGTATCACTGGTGGGTCTCACATCCTCCCCCCTTAGGAATGAACTTCCTCCTGGAAGTCATCAAAGAGGTGAGGGTATAGTGCCCTCAACTGAGAGGCATCCTCCCATGTAGCTGCAACCTCATCATATCTGTCCCACTGGACCCTGACCTGGTCCAGCTCTCGCCCTCGAAGGGCCAGCGTCCGACGATCGAAAATGCGAATGTTCTCCAATGCTAGCTGCCTGTCTGACTCCACCTGCAAGGCATCCCAATCAAGTATATGAGAATCATCATGCACATACCGACGTAAAACTAAAACATGAAACACATCGTGGATGCGTGATAGGCTAGGTGGCAAGGCTAAACGATAAGCTACAGGACCTATCCGCTCCAGGATCTCGAATGGTCCCACAAATCAGGGTGCAAGCTTAGAGCCCTTCCCATAACGGATTGGACTCTTATGTGGTCTCACTCTCAAGAATACTCGGTCACCCACTGAAAAGCTTCTATCAATTCTCTTAGCATCGGCATACTTCTTTTGACAGTCCTGTGCCTCTTACAGACGTTGCCTAATCAGATCTACTTGTCACTCCATGTCCTGCACCAAATCTGGTCCAATAGCCACTATGTCCTCAATGTGATCCCAACTCAAAGGAGTCCTACAAGGTCTTCCATACAAGGCCTGAAAAGGTGGCATGCCCAAAGAACTATGGTGTCCCTTATTATAGGCAAACTCAACCAAGTACAAATAAACTTCCCATCGAGATTGGTGATCCATCACATACATACGTAGCATATCTTCTAAAACCTGATTCACCCTCTCTGTTTGCCCATCTGTCTTAGGATGATAAGCTGTATTGAAGTTGAGTTGAGTGCCCAATGCCTGCTACAATGATGTCAAAAATTTTGATGTAAAGAGTGGGTCCCTGTCTGAAATGATTCTCTGAGGGACTCCATGAAGTCTAACAACATCATCTAAGAATACTCTTGCTATTGTTGGAGTTGTATAAGTTGTACGCATAGGTGAAAAATGGGCTACTTTGGTCAATTTGTCCACAGTTACCATGATGGCATCATGACGGCGTGAAGTCAAGGGTAGCCCAACAATAAAGTCCATTGAAATGGTATCGCATTTCCACTCCGGAATCTCATGCGGATAGAGAAGACCTGCTGGGTGTTGATGCTCGGCTTTGACCCTCTGGCACTCAAGGCACCGAGTCACAAAAGCAGCAATGTCTCATCGCATCCCTGCCCAATGATATAATTGTCTAAGGTCAGCATGCATCTTCTTCACCCCTGGATGTGCTGCATAAGGTGGCCTATATGCTTATGAAAGTATGACTGTACGGAGATTTCCTGTACTAGGTACATAGATGGGACCATTATGAAGTAATAAACCATTAGACTCTAAGGTATATCCTAAAAATTTTCCCTTAAGGGCCCTCTGAGACTGGATTTCCTGCTCAACCTCCATGTACCACTCATCCTCAGGTAAATTCTGCAGTATCTGACTCCTCAAATTAGTGCCCAAAGTCATGGATGATAGCTCATGTCGCCTCCTACTCAAAGCATCTTCCACAACATTCTCCTTCCCTTTTATGTAATGCGCATCAAAGTCGTATTTGCATAAAAACTCCATCCAACGCCGTTGACGGGCATTCAAATTTGGCTGTGTGAACAAGTACTGTAGGCTCTGGTGGTCTGAATGTGACTCAAAGTGATGACCTAGAAGAAAATGTCTCCAACGAACTAGAGCGTGAACCACTGCTGCCAACTCCAAATCATGAGTAGGGTAGTTCAACTCATGGGTCTTGAGTTTTCGTGACTCATAAGCGATCACTCTACCCTCCTGCATAAATACTGCACCTAGGCCATCAATCGAGGCATCAGTGCATACCATGAAATCTCCTGATGGATTTGGGGGGACTAATATGGGAGCACTAGTGAGATGCTCCTTGAGGGTTTGGAAGGCCCTCTCACACTGATCTGTCCACTAAAACCTCTTCCCTTTTCGCTAAAGGGAAGTGATAGGATATGCAATCTGAGAAAAACCCTGAACAAAACGACGATAATAGCCTGCTAAGCCCATAAAACTCCTAACCTCAGTCACTAAAGTGGGTGTTGGCCAATCCATAATTGCCTTGATCTTTGATGGATCTACTGAGATACCGTCACCAGATATAATATGACCAAGATAATGAATCTCTGAACAAAAGAATGTACACTTCGACAAGTTACCATATAATTGATGCTCCCTCAAACATTGAAGAACCTGTCGCAAGTGTTCCTCATGCTCCTCCTCAGACTATGAATATATCAAAATGTCATGTATGAAAATTACTAGAAACTGATCTAGGAAAGTACAAAATACTCCATTCATGAGGCTCATGAACACTGCAGGAGCATTTGTCAGTCCAAATGGTACCACGGTGAACTCGTACTGGCCATAACTAGTCCTGAAAGCGGTCTTATGAATATCTGCTTCTGAAATCCGCAACTGATGATAACCAGACTTAAGGTCAATTTTTGAGAACACTCTCGCTCCCTGCAATTGATCAAACAAATCATCGATCCTCGAAAGTGGGTATCGATTCTTGATCGTCACCTTGTTTAGTTGTCTATAATCTACACAAAGATGAAGGGATCCATCCTTCTTCTTCATAAAGATGACAGGAGCACCCCAAGGTGAGACACTTGGACGAATAAGGCCCTTCTCTAGCAACTCCTCTAACTGAATCTTGAGCTCACTCAGCTCATGTGTAGTCATCCTGTAAGGTGCCCTTGATATCGGTTGAGCCCCTGGTATCAAATCTATACAAAAGTTAATCTCTCGCCGTGGCAGTATACCTGGTAACTCAGAAGGGAAAACATCTAAAAAATCCCCAAGAATGGGATGGTCATCCAATGAAGTCTCTATCTTCTCCTCGTTCAAATCACTAATGGTGATAGCAAACATCTGACATCCCTTTCGCATACACCGCTTCAACTGCATAGCAGATATAGTGCGAAGGGAAATGGGTCTCTGTACCCCTGAAATCACCATTGCAGTACCCTGATCATCTACATACTCAATCATCTTTCGACGACAATCTAGCTTAGCTTGGTGTGCCTCGAGCCAGTCCATACCCAAAACTAATCCATAGGAGCCCAAAGGAGTAATGCAAAGGTCAACTATAGTGGTCAAATCTCCAACTTGCAGAGGACAAGCTCTGACAACCAAATCAACAAAAACCTTGGTCCCTGAGGCTAACTCAACCTCCCATCTATCTTCTTGCCTAGATGCCACTAGCCCGCCACGTTCCACTATAGAAGGGGATATAAAAGAATCCAATGCCCCAGAGTCAAATAAAATAGATACATGAGTGTTACCAATCATACCTGGGGCCTCAATTACTGTGGCCTGATGCTCAGCTTGGCGGTTCTCGACTGTAGCATAAACTCTATGAAACTTCCCTGCATCCCCCATTGTCTGCTCAGATCATGTTGCTCGCTGCCCTCCAGCTGTAAAACCCTGAGGACACTCCTTGGCTAAATGTCCTAATTCACCACACACAAAGCAAGCACCTATGTTCTAACCCTGAGATGACTCTGTCCTGTTGAACTGCTGTCCACCAGACCTAGTAGAACCACTATGTCCACCACGAGAAGACTGCTGAGAATGTGCTAGAGTAGCACCCTGTGTCTGCAGACGTTGATCCCTATGGGGACCCTGAGATTGCCATGGCCTAGACTGTCCACCCTAAAATCCCTGCTGACGCCTGGTCCTCTGACTAAATTGCTGCTGCTGGAAAGGCCTAGATGATCCTGTAGGGGGTCCAGATCCTCCCTTAGAAGGAAGAGGAGGTCGACGGAAACCCTGTACCTAAGTAAATGGATTGCGGTTTTGATACCGGTCTCGTGCATCGCAGGCTTTCCCCTGAATCTCCTCTGCAATAAGGGTTTTTTCCACTGCAACCTGAAGGTTCTCTGGATCGGCCATACGTACAGGTCCTGATATGCTGGCATTCAGACCCCAGATAAAATGATTGACAAGGAGCTTCTCATCATGAAGATAGTCAACATAATGCAACAACTCTAGGAACCGGCTCTCGTACTGAGCTACTGTCAATCCCCTCTACTGAAGATCATGAAACTCATCAATGCGACGCTGTATAAAATGCTCAGACAAGTAGCGTGCTCTAAAACGCTGAAGGAAAGTCTCCCATGTAATGGTGTCCATAGTAAAGTGATGTTTGCGCTCCTCTTGACGCCACCATGTGGACGCTGTGTCTCCAAGTAAATGTATAGCAAAACATGCTTTGAGATTGCTCGCATACGTACGCAACCCAAAACACCTCTCGAGACTGAGAAGCCAAGCTTCAGCCTCAACACCATCTGTGGTTCCTTCAAATTTTGGTGTACGCAAACGTAATAAGTCCCTAATCTCATCACCTGCATCACGAGTTACTCTAGGCTCAACTCGTACCTCTGGTTGAGGTACATAGGGTGGAGGATCCATATGAACTGAACCTCTCTCTCCATCATCATACTGCTCATTAGGTACATGAAGGGGACTCCTGCTACGCTTTCTGCGCTCAGACCTATGTGCTTCTGTAGAATCCTGTGTTTGATCATGATGGGGACCCTCCCCTACAACTAGCAATCTGGCATGTATCACCCCAATCAAATCTTCAAGTGCATGGAGGATTTGTGAATTGAGGTTTGGTTGAGGCTCATTTTGTGGTACCTCAGGAACCTCTGGTACTACTGGTGGTGTAGCAGATCTCTCTCCTTGTGCTCCACGTCCCCTACCGTGTCCACGACTGCATCCACGCCCTACTCCTCTCTTAGGTGCCATCCTCTCTACATGACAATGTCAATATGTACTATTAACATGACGTTCACATAAACCCAGAGCTCCCGGTGTTTGAAAACCTAGCTCTGATACCAAAATGTAATGCCCTAAATTTACACCTAAAGCAAAATGCAACTAGCAAATTTTTTTTTTATAAAAACGTATTTATACTACTATTTGTCCACCCGTTGTCATATACAGAGGTTTAATTATCTTCATATCATCATTAATATCTAATTCTAATAATCAAGCCATTAACTTTTTTCTAATCAATGTGATAATAAACTTTTTATTTATCTTTGTTTACATACATATTTATATTTAATTATTTTCATCTTTACTTGAATTATTTATTCTCTATATATTTCCAAAAATAATAAATATTTTATTTATTAAATAAAACTTCTAAGATAACTAATTCATCCTTACATAAATATAATTGCTACTAAAAGAGAACCATAAGTAAAGAAACTAGTCTTAAAATATAATTAAATTGTGTCTATATAGAAATAATTACTCCTTAAAATAGAAGTATACTTAAAGAACAAATTTTAAATTCCTTTTAAATCTAAAAGGTAGCTTTTATATTTCATAAAAATAAACAAGTTACATGCCTTTTTAAAAAATTTTCCTTAACTCAAAACATGGGACTTGTTAACTATTAGCAATTCTTTTTCTGTTCCTTAATATTAGGCTATAAGAGAATAAAAGAAAGGAAAGACTTAAACAAAGCCACGCATGTTTCTTTTTTTTAAAAGCTAAAATCTTACTATGTTAGATCTTGCCACACCTCACTCCTTCAGCGCATCCAAAATAGTTTTGATGGAATAATTTTTTTTTAAAAAAAGAAACTTAAGCCCCACGTGATTACCTTTATTCAATCTCTTTTTTTTTGTCAACGGTATAAACCACTAACCCTAAAAGTTCTATAAGACGCTCTTTCTTATATTGTTCAATTTATTATTGCAGGACGGCGCACAGAAAAGGCGGATTTTCATAAAAAAAGTTTCAGGTTTCCCTTTTATGGAAATCAGAAGGCATGAGGGAACCGGTGAGGAGAACAAAACAATCTTGCTGGATCGAGAAGACAAAAAAAAACAAAGGAAAGAAATAAAAATAAATGTTGAGGGCTCCATCAATAGGGTTTTACCGATTTTTATTTTTTTTTCATTTGCTGCAGAAAGAAACCAGAGAGACATGATTGCAAGTTTTATTGTTTTTGTTTCAGAAACAATTAAAGAGGAAGCAACGATATGCACATTTATTTATTTTTGTTGTTTTGGTGTTGAGCCCTAAAGTTGTGGTTTGGGGGAATGCTGTGCCTCCCCAAATTTCCTGTAAGTATTACTTTTAGGTAAGAGGATTTATTTATTTTCTTATCAAAAATTTACTGTGTAATATATTTTCTTTAAAAGAAAAAAAAACATTCTTCAGTTTCTTATTTTGCTCAGATCTATTTTTTCTAAAACTGTCTAATTTTCTGAATTTAAATTATATCACTTTTCTTTGTTTTTATGTAGGTTCCCAAAAGATTTTACAGGCCTTGCTCCAAATGGAAAAGCACACAAGTAGAAAGTACATCGAACAAAATTATGTAAAACAGAGTTTACTAACTGTTTATTGAAATGTAAAACTTCTATTTTCTCATCATACATCTACACAACAGAGACCTTAATGTAAAAATATATATATAAGTTTCTAAAATAAATTTTCAATGTTGTGTATGCAAAAATTCTTTCTTTTCCAACAGTCATTGATGAAGGACAACAGTTTGACAACACAATCTATATCTTAATACAGAGTTCTTTCAAGAGAAGGAGATCTTATTAAAATTGCAATACTGTAACCATTGAATTCCTATCTATTACTTATACACACATTTCATCACTCTCAGAGCAATAGTAAACTTTCACATTTTTATTGCAATACAATATGTTTTCAGATTCATTATAAGAATAATTATGCTACATCATACCATCCAGAATTTTGAATGTATTGTAAATACACACAGCCAGATCTGAAATTTGCAATTATACAATTACCAGGATTCTCACAACCACATTTATTTGCATAATACTCATTGGGATACTGTAAAAATATGCATTCAATTGAAACCCTTTCACAATGGAACATAGACAGGTCTCTTCTTGCACTTCTTCAAAAAAACTGAGAGCTTCTTTAAGATGTGAAGAACCTACACAAGACACAATTTTCTTCTGAAGCCAATGGGGAGCTCACCACCCAACCTTAGACTAGAAAACCAGTCACCCCCGAGCTTGGAGGCCATCAAAGGAACCGGGTTACACACATTCTCAAACATGCATTAACATTAAACACACACATGTATATACAAAAGAAACACCCAAAACCCAAGGATTCACATGCACATCGAATCTTCTCAAAGATTCAATAAAGGGGGAGACTTAGGAGATATCACTACCCAATGGGGAAAAAATGTATATTTAAATATAGATCTGTATAGTAACACAAATTCTCTCCACTTCTCCATCCATCCAACTCCATAAAATAATCCTGGGCACTCATACCCAAAAACCCCATACTCCCATAATGTGGGTACTCATACCCTAAATCTCCACCTTCTCAAAGGTTGGAATTTTTTTCTCCATTGGAGGATCATCCTCTCTCAACCCCACACTTGGGTAGCTCTCAAAATCTTAGAGAGACATCCCCATACACCCCAACACAAATAAAAACCCACACATAACAATACAATAATGAATACTCACAGCGTTTTCAAAAGATTAACAATTTCAACCAAGAACAAATACAAAATGATAGAAGCCAACCTCTTACGCTTTCCAGGAAGAAAATTGTAGAAGCGCCCAAGCTTTTCCTTCAAACTCTATTCCACCCCCAAAAATTCTTCCAAAAACCAGCACCAAAAAAAGTACCCAATTTTCCTTTTTCCAATGAAATCCAATCCCCCCAATAATCAAAAAAAGAAAGAGATAAATAGAAGTTCCCCAAAAAAATTTGTTTCCCAAAAACCACTCTTGCTTTAAAATACTGAAGATAAAATAAAAACAACTCAAAAATCATCTATTTACAACCCATTCACAATCCAAATTCGTCACCCTTAAAGCTAGGCTTTTTTGAGAGGTCATATCTTGATTTTAGTTCTAGATATACCTTGAATTAAGTGTCTAACCCTTGGGTTAACACCCTAGGTGTTTAAAAAAAATAGAAAAAACATAAAATAACCTTTGTAAGCCCCTTTTGAGTCAATAAAGAAGATAAAATCAAATCAAATATCCCTAATTAAAATTTTACAAAATAAATGAAACTTAACACTTAAAACATTTAAACACTTAAAATAAAACTTTATAATAAAATAACATTCAAGTCTCAAACCACTTTACAAATTTTTTTACATCACAAGAAGACTATAGTCCCCATGGACTATGGTCGACATTCACAGGGTTTATCACATAGGGTTCCTTGAAGACCTCCAATTCCATTGGCTATGGAATTTGTACCTGCACACTAAAATTCACACATTAATATATCCAATAAAATCATATATTCAAAGCAACTAAAACATATATATATTCTCAACATACAATTTCCATCCCATTTAAATCACATTGGAAAATCAATTCATAGTTACAATAGTCACATAAATTCATCACCATTAAATCCTCCCAATAACATTTATTCATTTATTTATTTATTTTTTTGTTCATCCAGTAATGATAATTCAAAATTCATAAATTTTATTAATTCTACTTGAGCATCCAAATATCTAATATGAGGTCTAAAGTTCTCATCACCGTAATATGAAATCAAAGGCAAGGTCTAATGTCCAAAACATCATAACATGAATAGCATCATAAAAGCATAAATCTGTATCAAAACATAATGTCTAATAGTTAAAATGCAAATCAAACTATCTATCCAAAATAATAAAATAGCATAGTATCAAGTATCACTGGTGGGTCTCACATCCTCCCCCCCTAAGAATGAACTTCCTCCTGGAAGTCATCAAAGAGGTGAGGGTATAGTGCCCTCAACTGAGAGGCATCCTCCCATGTAGTTGCAACCTCATCATATCTGTCCCACTGGACCCTGACCTGGTCCAGCTCTTGCCCTCGAAGGGCCAGCGTCCGACGATCCAAAATGCGAATGGGCTCCAATGCTAGCTGCCTGTCTGACTCCACCTGCAAGGCATCCCAATCTAGTATATGAGAATCATCATGCACATACCGACGTAAAACTGAAACATGAAACACATCGTGGATGTGTGACAGGCTAGGTGGCAAGGCTAAATGATAAGCTACAGGACCTATCCGCTCCAGGATCTCGAATGGTCCCACAAATCAGGGTGCAAGCTTAGAGCCCTTCCCATAACGGATTGGACTCTTATGTGGTCTCACTCTCAAGAATACTCGGTCACCCGCTGAAAAGCTTCTATCAATTCTCTTAGCATCGACATACTTCTTTTGACGGTCCTGTGCCTCTTGCAGACGTTGCCTAATCAGATCTACTTGTCACTCCATGTCCTGCACCAAATCTGGTCCAATAGCCACTATGTCCTCAATGCGATCCAAACTCAAAGGAGTCCTACAAGGTCTTCCATACAAGGCCTGAAAAGGTGGCATGCCCAAAGAACTATGGTGTCCATTATTTTAGGCAAACTCAACCAAGTACAAATAATCTTCCCATCGAGATTGGTGATCCATCACATACATACGTAGCATATCTTCTAAAACCTGATTCACCCTCTCTGTTTGCCCATCTGTCTCAGGATGATAAGCTGTACTGAAGTTGAGTTGAGTGCCCAATGCCTGCTGCAATGATGTCCAAAATTTTTATGTAAAGAGTGGGTCCCTGTCTGAAATGATTCTCTGAGGGACTCCATGAATTCTAACATCATCTAAGAATACTCTTGCTATTGCTGGAGCTGTATAAGTTGTACGCACAGGTGAAAAATGGGCTACTTTGGTCAATTTGTCCACAGTTACCATGATGGCATCATGACGGTGTGAAGTCAAGGGTAGCCCAACAATAAAGTCCATTGAAATGGTATCCCATTTCCACTCCGAAATCTCGTGCGGATAGAGAAGACCTGTTGGGTGTTGATGCTTGGCTTTGACCATCTGGCACTCAAGGCACCGAGTCACAAAAGCAGCAATGTCTCGTCGCATCCCTGCCCAATGATATAATTGTCTAAGGTCAGCATGCATCTTCTTCACCCCTGGATGTGCTGCATAAGGTGGCTTATGTGCTTCTGAAAGTATGACTGTATGGAGATTTCCTGTACTAGGTACATAGATTGGACCATTATGACGTAATAAACCATCAGACTCTAAGGTATATCCTAAAAAATTTCCTTTAAGGGCCCTCTGAGACTGGATTTCCTGCTCAACCTCCATGTACCACTCATCCTCAGGTAAATTCTGCAGTATCTGACTCCTCAAATTAGTGCCCAAATTCATGGATGATAGCTCATGTCACCTCCTACTCAAAGCATCTGCCACAACGTTCTCCTTCCCTTTTATGTAATGCACATCAAAGTCGTATTCACATAAAAACTCCATCCAACGCCGTTGACGGGCATTCAAATTCGGCTGTGTGAACAAGTACTGTAGGCTCTGGTGGTCTGAATGTAACTCAAAGTGATGACCTAGAAGAAAATGTCTCCAACGAACTAGAGCGTGAACCACTACTGCCAACTCCAAATCATGAGTAGGGTAGTTCAACTCATGGGTCTTGAGTTTTCGTGACTCATAAGCGATCACTCTACCCTCCTGCATAAGTACTGCACCTAGGCCATCAATCGAGGCATCAGTGCATACCATGAAATCTCCTGATGGATTTGGGAGGACTAATATGGGAGCACTAGTGAGACGCTCCTTGAGGGTTTGGAAGGCCCTCTCACACTGATCTGTCCACTCAAACCTCTTCCCTTTTTGCTGAAGGGAAGTGATAGGATGTGCAATTTGAGAAAAACCCTGAACAAAATGATGATAATAGCCTGCTAAGCCCATAAAACTCCTAACCTCAGTCACTGAAGTGGGTGTTGGCCAATCCATAATTGCCTTGATCTTTGATGGATCTACTGAGATACCATCACCAGATATAATATGACCAAGATAATGAATCTCTGAACAAAAGAATGTACACTTCGACAAGTTACCATATAATTGATGCTCCCTCAAACATTGAAGAACCTGTTGCAAGTGTTCCTTATGCTCCTCCTAAGACTGTGAATATATCAAAATGTCATCTAAGAAAATTACCACAAACCGATCTAGGAAAGTACAAAATACTCCATTCATGAGGCTCATGAACACTGAAGGAGCATTTGTCAGTCCGAATGGTACCACGGTGAACTTGTAGTGGCCATACCTAGTCCTGAAAGCGGTCTTATGAATATCTGCTTCTGAAATCTGCAACTGATGATAACTAGACTTAAGTTTAATTTTTGAGAACACTCTCACTCCCTGCAATTGATCAAACAAATCATCGATCCTCGGAAGTGGGTATCAATTCTTGATCGTCACCTTGTTTAGTTGTCTATAATCTACACAGAGACGAAGGGATCCATCCTTCTTCTTCACAAAGATGACAGGAGCACCCCAAGGCGAGACACTTGGACGAATAAGGCCCTTCTCTAGCAACTCCTCTAACTGAATCTTGAGCTCACTCAGCTCATCTGTAGTCATCCTGTAAGGTGCCCTTGATATCGGTTGAGCCCCTGGTATCAAATCTATACGAAAGTCAATCTCTCGCTGTGGCGGCATACCTGGTAACTCAGAAGGGAAAACATCTAAAAAATCCCCAAGAACGGGATGGTCATCCAATGAAGTCTCTATCTTCTCCTCGTTCAAATCACTAATGGTGATAGCAAACATCTGACATCCCTTTCGCATACACCGCTTCAACTGCATAGCAGATATAGTGCGAAGGGAAATGGGTCTCTGTACCCCTGAAATCACCATTGCATTACCCTGATCATCTACACACTCAATCATCTTTCGATGAAAATCTAGCTTAGCTTGGTGTGCCTCGAGCCAGTCCATACCCAAAACTAATCCATAGGAGCCCAAAGGAGTAATGCGAAGGTCAACTATAGTGGTCAAATCTCCAACTCGCAGAGGACAAGCTCTGACAACTGAATCAACAAAAACCTTGGTCCCTGAGGCTAACTCAACCTCCCATCTATCTTCTTGCCTAGATGCCACTAGCCCGCCACGTTCCACTATAGAAGGGGATATAAAAGAATCCGATGCCCCAGAGTCAAATAAAATAGATACATGAGTGTTACCAATCATACCTGGGGCCTCAATTACTGTGGCCTGATGCTCAGCTTGGCGGTTCTTGACTGCCGCATAAACTCTATGAAACTTCCCTGCATCCCCCACTGTCTGCTCAGATCTTGTTGCTCGCTACCCTCCAGCTGTAAAACCCTGAGGACACTCCTTGGCTAAATGTCCTAATTCACCACACACAAAGCAAGCACCTATGTTCTGACCCTGAGATGACTGTGTCCTGTTGAACTGTTGTCCACTAGACCTAGTAGAACCACTATGTCCACCACGAGAAGACTGCTGAGAATGTGCTGGAGTAGCACCCTGTGTCTGTGGACGTTGATCCCTATGGGGACCCTGAGATTGCCATGGCCTAGACTGTCCACCCTGAAATCCCTGCTGAGGCCTGGTCCTCTGACTAAATTGTTGCTGCTGGAAAGGCCTAGATGATCCTGTAGGGGGTCTAGATCCTCCCTTAGAAGGAAGAGGAGGTTGATGGAAACCCTGTACCTGAGTAAATGGATTGCGGTTTTGATACCGCTCTCGTGCATCGCGGGCTTTCCCCTGAATCTCCTCTGCAATAAAGGCTTTTTCCACTGCAACCTGAAGGTTCTCTGGATCGGCCATACGTATAGGTCCTGATATGCTGTCATTCAGACCCCAGATAAAATGATTGACAAGGAGCTTCTCATCATGAAGATAGTCAACATAATGCAACAACTCTAGGAACCGGCTCTCGTACTGAGCTACTGTCAATCCCCTCTGCTGAAGATCATGAAACTCATCAATGTGATGCTGTATAAAATGCTCAGACAAGTAGCATGCTCTGAAACACTGAAGGAAAGTCTCCCATGTAATGGTGTCCATAGTAAAGTGATGTTTGCACTCCTCTTGACGCCACCATGTGGACGTTGTGTCTCCAAGTAAATGTATAGCAAAACGTGCTTTGAGATTGCTCGCATATGTACGCAACCCAAAACACCTCTCGAGACTAAGAAGCCAAGCTTCAGCCTCAACACCATCTGTGGTTCCTTCAAATTTTGGTATATGCAAACGTAATAAGTCCCTAATCTCATCACCTGCATCACGAGTTACTCTAGGCTCAACTCGTACCTCTGGTTGAGGTACATAGGGTGGAGGATCCATATGAACTGAACCTCTCTCTCCATCATCATACTGCTCATTAGGTACATGAAGGGGACTCCTACTATGCTCTCTGCGCTCAGACCTGTGTGCTTCTGTAGAATCCTGTGTTTGCTCATGATGGGGACCCTCCCCTACAACTAGCAATCTGGCATGTATCACCCCAATCAAATCTTCAAGTGCATGGAGGATTTGTGAATTGAGGTTTGGTTGAGGCTCATTTTGTGGTACCTCAGGAACCTCTGGTACTACTGGTGGTGTAGCAGATCTCTCTCCTTGTGCTCCATTTCCCCTACCGTGTCCACGACTGCGTCCACGCCCTACTCCTCTCTTAGGTGCCATCCTCTCTACATGACAATGTCAATATGTACTATTAACATGACGTTCACATAAACCCAGAGCTCCCGGTGTTTGAAAACCTAGCTCTGATACAAAATGTAATGCCCTAAATTTACACCTAAAGCAAAATGCAACTAGCAATTTTTTTTTTATAAAAACGTATTTATACTACTATTTGTCCACCCGTTGTCATATACAGAGGTTTAATTATCTTCATATCATCATTAATATCTAATTCTAATAATCAAGCCATTAACTTTTTTCTAATCAATGTGATAATAAACTTTTTATTTATCTTTGTTTACATACATATTTATATTTAATTATTTTCATCTTTACTTGAATTATTTATTCTCTATATATTTCCAAAAATAATAAATATTTTATTTATTAAATAAAACTTCTAAGATAACTAATTCATCCTTACATAAATATAATTGCTACTAAAAGAGAACCATAAGTAAAGAAACTAGTCTTAAAATATAATTAAATTGTGTCTATATAGAAATAATTACTCCTTAAAATAGAAGTATACTTAAAGAACAAATTTTAAATTCCTTTTAAATCTAAAAGGTAGCTTTTATATTTCATAAAAATAAACAAGTTACATGCCTTTTTAAAAAATTTCCTTAACTCAAAACATGGGACTTGTTAACTATTAGCAATTCTTTTTCTGTTCCTTAATATTAGGCTATAAGAGAATAAAAGAAAGGAAAGACTTAAACAAAGCCACGCATGTTTCTTTTTTTTAAAAGCTAAAATCTTACTATGTTAGATCTTGCCACACCTCACTCCTTCAGCGCATCCAAAATAGTTTTGATGGAATAATTTTTGTTTTAAAAAAAGAAACTTAAGCCCCACGTGATTACCTTTATTCAATCTCTTTTTTTTTGTCAACGGTATAAACCACTAACCCTAAAAGTTCTATAAGACGCTCTCTCTTATATTGTTCAATTTATTATTGCAGGACGACGCACAGAAAAGGCGGATTTTCATAAAAAAAAAGTTTCAGGTTTCCCTTTTATGGAAATCAGAAGGCATGAGGGAACCGGTGAGGAGAACAAAACAATCTTGCTGGATCGAGAAGACAAAAAAAAACAAAGGAAAGAAATAAAAATAAAAGTTGAGGGCTCCATCAATAGGGTTTTACCGATTTTTATTTTTTTTTCATTTGTTGCAGAAAGAAACTAGAGAGACATGATTGCAAGTTTTATTGTTTTTGTTTCAGAAACAATTAAAGAGGAAGCAACGATATGCACATTTATTTATTTTTGTTGTTTTGGTGTTGAGCCCTAAAGTTGTGGTTTGGGGGAATGCTGTGCCTCCCCAAATTTCCTGTAAGTATTACTTTTAGGTAAGAGGATTTATTTATTTTCTTATCAAAAATTTACTGTGTAATATATTTTCTTTAAAAGAAAAAAAAACATTCTTCAGTTTCTTATTTTGCTCAGATCTATTTTTCTAAAACTGTCTAATTTTCTGAATTTAAATTATATCACTTTTCTTTGTTTTTATGTAGGTTCCCAAAAGATTTTACAGGCCTTGCTCCAAATGGAAAAGCACACAAGTAGAAAGTACATCGAACAAAATTATGTAAAACAGAGTTTACTAACTGTTTATTGAAATGTAAAACTTCTATTTTCTCATCATACATCTACACAACAGAGACCTTAATGTAAAAATATATATATAAGTTTCTAAAATAAATTTTCAATGTTGTGTATGCAAAAATTCTTTCTTTTCCAACAGTCATTGATGAAGGACAACAGTTTGACAACACAATCTATATCTTAATACAAAGTTCTTTCAAGAGAAGGAGATCTTATTAAAATTGCAATACTGTAACCATTGAATTCCTATCTATTACTTATACACACATTTCATCACTCTCAGAGCAATAGTAAACTTTCACATTTTTATTGCAATACAATATGTTTTCAGATTCATTATAAGAATAATTATGCTACATCATACCATCCAGAATTTTGAAAGTATTGTAAATACACACAGCCAGATCTGAAATTTGCAATTATACAATTACCAGGATTCTCACAACCACATTTATTTGTATAATACTCATTGGGATGGTGTAAAAATATGCATTCACTTGAAACCCTTTCACAATGGAACAGAGATAGGTCTCTTCTTGCACTTCTTCAAAAAAAATGAGAGCTTCTTTAAGATGTGAAGAACCTACACAAGACACAATTTTCTTCTGAAGTCAATGGGGAGCTCACCACCCAACCTTAGACTAGAAAACCAGTCACCCCCGAGCTTGGAGGCCATCAAAGGAACCGGGTTACACACATTCTCAAACATGCATTAACATTAAACACACACATGTATATACAAAAGAAACACCCAAAACCCAAGGATTCACATGCACATCGAATCTTCTCAAAGATTCAATAAAGGGGGAGACTTAGGAGATATCACTACCCAATGGGAAAAAAATGTATATTTAAATATAGATCTGTATAGTAACACAAATTCTCTCCACTTCTCCATCCATCCAACTCCATAAAATAATCATGGGCACTCATACCCAAAAACCCCATACTCCCATAATGTGGGTACTCATACCCTAAATCTCCACCTTCTCAAAGGTTGGAATTTTTTTCTCCATTGGAGGATCATCCTCTCTCAACCCCACACTTGGGTAGCTCTCAAAATCTTAGAGAGACATCCCCATACACCCCAACACAAATAAAAACCCACACATAACAATACAATAATGAATACTCACAGCGTTTTCAAAAGATTAACAATTTCAACCAAGAACAAATACAAAATGATAGAAGCCAACCTCTTACGCTTTCCAGGAAGAAAATTGTAGAAGCGCCCAAGCTTTTCCTTCAAACTCTATTCCACCCCCAAAAATTCTTCCAAAAACCAGCACCAAAAAAAGTACCCAATTTTCCTTTTTCCAATGAAATCCAATCCCCCCAATAATCAAAAAAAGAAAGAGATAAATAGAAGTTCCCCAAAAAAATTTGTTTCCCAAAAACCACTCTTGCTTTAAAATACTGAAGATAAAATAAAAATAGCTCAAAAATCATCTATTTACAACCCATTCACAATCCAAATTCGTCACCCTTAAAGCTAGGCTTTTTTGAGAGGTCATATCTTGATTTTAGTTCTAGATATACCTTGAATTAAGTGTCTAACCCTTGGGTTAACACCCTAGGTGTTTAAAAAAAATAGAAAAAACATAAAATAACCTTTTTAAGCCCCTTTTGAGTCAATAAAGAAGATAAAATCAAATCAAATATCCCTAATTAAAATTTTACAAAATAAATGCAACTTAACACTTAAAACATTTAAACACTTAAAATAAAACTTTATAATAAAATAACATTCAAGTCTCAAACCACTTTACAAATTTTTTTACATCACAAGAAGACTATAGTCCCCATGGACTATGGTCGGCATTCACAGGGTTTATCACATAGGGTTCCTTGAAGACCTCCAATTCCATTGGCTATGGAATTTGTACCTGCACACTAAATTTCACACATTAATATATCCAATAAAATCATATATTCAAAGCAACTAAAACATATATATATTCTCAACATACAATTTCCATCCCATTTAAATCACATTGGAAAATCAATTCATAGTTACAATAGTCACATAAATTCATCACCATTAAATCCTCCTAATAACATTTATTCATTCATTTATTTATTTTTTTGTTCATCCAGTAACGATAATTCAAAATTCATAAATTTTATTAATTCTACTTGAGCATCCAAATATCTAATATGAGGTCTAAAGTTCTCATCACCGTAATATGAAATCAAAGGCAAGGTCTAATGTCCAAAACATCATAACATGAATAGCATCATAAAAGCATAAATCTGTATCAAAACATAATGTCTAATAGTTAAAATGCAAATCAAACTATGTATCCAAAATAATAAAATAGCATAGTATCAAGTATCACTGGTGGGTCTCACAGTATTTATGTGTTGTTGGTATTGAAAATTTGGACTAGGGGTATGTGGGTGAGTATGAATATGGGATGAGTATGTTGGGATGTGTCCCCCAACCATTTGGGTTGATATTTTGGGAATATGGTGACCATGAATATTTTGATGCGTGAATGATGCCATGGGATGTGTGTTTTGACTATCTTGTCCCAATTGTTGGGTTGGTAAAAGGGGAATGGTCATATTTTGTCCTTGGGAGTCAATGACATTTGACTGTGTTGATGTGTTAACATTTTTTTGTTGTCCTTGAATAAAGATACGTCATTTTCCTCCATCTAAAGTATTTTGTGACAAACCAATGAGAGGATATGATGAAGGTGTACTCATGGTATTAGATGTAGTTGTTAAGGGTGGATTAGTATGACTTGATGATGCCCCCATGGAATTTACCATAGTGGTAAAGATAGGATTGGAGTAACTTGCCCACATTGCTGAGGAGCCAAAAGTGATTCCTATCAATTGTGATGATGTTGTGGATATTGTGGGTGTTGCGATAGATTGTGATCCTCCAATGAATATAGGGTTTATTGTATTGGGGGTGTTAGGAATGTTGGAGGTAGCAGTCACAGTCAGTGTAGTGTCAAATAAGTATTGCTTGTGGAGTTTGGAGGTTGACCACTACTGGCATTATTGGCAGATGTCAGTCTCAAGGTATCAATGTCAAAACCTTGAGGTAATTTGGCTCCTTGACTTAAGAGTATGGCCAAATATCTGTCTCTATCATATAGGACCATTTGTTCCACAAATTGAGAGGCCTCTGGATCTTGTGCTGCTATCTCTAGGTTTTCCTCAAGTATTTTTCCATATTCATCCTTGGGTAAGAATGGTTCAAAGGGGCTATCTAATGAGGATGGTATGGTCATGAGAGGTTGATTATTTGTGTTGGAGAATGGATCCTCAAATGTCCAATTTGGGTCATATGTGGGATTGTTAACATTGGAAGTGGGGTCTTGTCCAAAATTTTCCATTTGTCATTTATGTTTGTGAAGTCTAGTTTCCACCATAAAATGAGATTTCTCAAACGAAAATGAGGAGAATGACCACTAAATGTGAGAATGATGCTAGCCTATGTTTTTCTTTTCTTTTTTTTGGATTTTCGAAAAAGGATGTCAATGCAAGACTATGTTTTCTAAAGAAAATTCCAACTAGGATGACTAAGGAATTAATATGATAAATGCATGGTCTAGGTTTAAAATGACGACTAGGATAAGTAATATTTTTGGATTTTTGGGAATAAATTATGCAAGGTATAACCTAGAATACAATTTGGAGAAAATGATACCTAAACACTTCTAAACTCAATCTTTGTTCTTGATTTTGGTTACTAAAGGACTTATTGAAAATGACAAAAGGACAAGGTCAAAACGACTAGTGACTTTTCCTAACTAGAATGTTGAGCTGGAAAATCTCACAAAAAATGACAATGACTAAAAAAGGGAATGATGATAAAGTCCAAGATAACCTAGTTTCAAAAACAATGACATTGTAAATCATGTTGAGGTCTACCTAATCCAAAGTATGAAAAGATGAACACCTAGGGTAAAGTTAATGCCTAATTTATGAATCTAAAATTTGAAAGATGAAGCTTATGGTCAAGAATGTAAACTAATGGTCAAAAAAATTGAGCTATTTCAAAGTTGGTTTCTGATAGAATCCCTGTAGAAATAGTGTTTGATAAATGATTGACATATTTTAGAATTAGATTTGACTTTGTATCAGGGTTTTACTTCTGATAGGTAAATATGTTGTTTGAAGCTTCAAATGCGTCACAATATTGCAAATGCATTTTGGTTTTACCGAATGTGGCTTTGGGACTGACAAATGTGACTTAGTTTTATAGATGTAGCTCTATGAAGTTCATATGCAGCGGGTGCTGTCATAATAGTGGTTTACAATTCCTGAGAGGAACGAATTTTAGCTGAAATCGCATATATTTAGAAAATATAATGATTTAAGCCTTTAAAAGTTCCATTTTAAGGATTCCAATTGAATAGGGTTTGATCAAATCACCTTAGATCAAACCCCCTTGGATAGAACCTCGCTAGTTTTAAACCATAACTATAAATGCATCTCCTTTACACCTATCAAAATGCTGATAAAAAAACACTTTTGATTTTGATTTTGGGGGATCAAATGAATTAATTTAAAATTTATTTGAAATGATTATGGTATTCCTTAGAACAATCTATCTAATGAATATAATTTTAATATGTTTTGGTTTTGTTATGTATTTGTTTTTTAAGTTTTATTAAACATAGGTTTTCATCGAAAATGAATTTCTTTGTTCTTCACATGTGGAAAAATAAAATATTATCAAAAAAAATTAAATATGAGTGCACCATATATTGAAGTTCTTGATCCAACAAAAAAAGTAAAATTAGAATTTTGACATATACAAAAAAAGTTACGTGTTATACAGTCATGTTGTGTCTGAATTGTAATTTGTTTGAATTTGAAACTTGATTAACGAAAAAATATTCAATAAAAACTATCTAACCAAGTGGAAGCACTAGATATCAAAGTTACAAATCTAAATTTGAAAGAATTATAATTTTATCCTTTGGGAAAAAAAGTTATGCGTTATACGGTGTGCATCACTTTTTAAAAATGTTGTTTGAAAAAAATCTATTTTCGTGGGAGATGGAAAAAGAAGTGCAATTTGATTCCAAAAATTTTGAAAAAATATTTTTAGAATCTATAGACAAAATTTGATGATACTCTAGTTTGCACCATCTTCAAATTCCTCACAGTTTAGCCGCTATAGGTGCCTGAATGTGAAGATTTAGTTAAAAATAATAATTTCAATGTCTAGTTTGGCCAAAAATTGTAAACCACTATTATGGGATCACCCATGCATTGTGACACATACAAATTTAGTGTTTATGGGATCAAATACAGTTTGACAGTGTGATTGTGTCTCATAAAATCAAATGTGGTTCAACAGCTGCAACATAGTTTGTTAAAATTGAGTTTTTTGACATTTTGAAGGAGATTTGACATGTCTAATGTTGAATGTTTTGTCCAGAAATGTAAATGTGGTGAATAATGTTTGAGAAATTCAACAAACACTTGACAAGCACAATGTTTTGAGAAGAAAACACACATAAGACAAGTACAATCCTAAAAGGCCAACATGCCAAGGGTTTGTATACTTGATATAGCCCACTGATATACCTTGGATTGGTGTTAAACACCTTTCCTTCTCAAGAGTGGATAGCTTAGAATTTTGTTGGCATTGGCTCCCCTCCATGGCTCATTAATGTCATTTGACCATGCCAAATTTGGATTCTTTAGGTAATGACTTCCCAATAATTGCTATCTCTACTCAAGGGGATGAGTAGTGAGTGTCTTCATACATGATACTGTACCTTGCACTATACTAAGCAATGGCTAAAAATAGTTGGCCTCTAAAAAAAAAGGTGTCGAGTAAGGGAATTTCATTCGTAGGGCATGATCCATGTAGTGAGAGTCCCCTTTTGGATCCATCTCATCAGAACCATATGCGTGATTCTTGGGCTTTCCCCAAGAATCCACTTTTATATACTGGCTGGAAGTCCCTTAGGTTTAGGGTGTTACCAGTCTGAGTCATCCTAGGGTAAGTATTTTTTCCCACCAGAATAGGCCCAAGTTCTATAGTCAGTAACCATTTCTCTTACACCCAGGATCACCCAAAAGAACAAGGGAAAGGATACTTCGATTACTAAGTCTTGAGGGTGAAAAAAAATAAGGTGGGTCTAGTTTTCTAATTACCTAGTTTTCACAAGGTGAGAGCATAATCACCTACCACCTTCAAGCACATGTTCATTTTAATGCACCAATGGAAGTGTTTTCTAAACTAGAAATCACAAATACATTGTTTGAGAAAGGAGTCTTCAACTAACAAAGCTACAAAAAACTAAGTTAGAACAAGAGATTAAAAACCAATCTAAAAGTTAGTAAATAACTAAACTAGAAAATAAAAAGACTAAACTAAACTAAGAAAAAGAAATCAAAGCAAACTAAAAAACAAGAGCTCAATTAATTTGTTGCTCCAAAAGAAGCAGTTTTTGGGAGCCCCATTCCAAAGCCACACGCTACAAACAAAAGATTAGTAAACCAAAAAAAACTTGAATGAAAATAGCAAACTAAAATAGTGATAACTTTCTCAAAACCAAATAGAATTTTAAATCATAGATATATATGGAAAGCTTAGACACAAACCTTCACAACCCAGAAAAAGGTTTGTAAAATCTTGCAAGACAAAAGTGTTATAAACAAAAGACAATTTAGGTTTTAACAACTAAATTTTAAAAAGCTACAATCACTAAAACAACCATAACTTTCTCAAATCTTAACAAAATTTTAAACCATTTAAAGTTTTGGAAAGCTGAGAACGAGGCCTAAAAAAATCAGAAAAAGTTTTGAAATATTTTATGCACCCATTTTCTGTGCTCAAAAGAAGATGACGAGATTTCATATGAATTCTTGGTTGTAACTTGCAAAACAACAAAAATAAACAAGAACACACAAATTTCTCTACAAAATGTCGGGTTCACCAAATGTAATTAGGAATTTTTTTTAGAATATTGCAATCAACATGAAACTAATTCCCCAATCAACAATAGAGCACAATGAAAAAAAGAAGCAAATAGACATGAAACAATATCACCTAATCTTCAAGCTTCCATTGGCCTTCTCCATTTTGCTAAAAACTTGTATAATTGCCCTCAAAATTAAAGTGCAACTATAACTCATGCCAAAGACAAGAAAAATATTGAAGTAATATGTATGCTCAACTACTCAAAAGCTCTCAAGCATATTTTGTATAAATCTTGTGTGTGTCCAAAATGACTTGAAAGAGAGCCTTTTAAAGAATTCCAAATTGAGAATGGATGGTCAGGATTAAAAGTTGGTGAAGCCCTATGATCAAAGACCAAGAATCAATATCATAAGGAGGATTAGGGTTAGGGAAACGTTAGGTCAAAGTTAGGGCAATCCTTTAAATGAGGGGTTGATATTTAGTTGGAAACAATCAAATCAATGGTGGAGAAAAATGGGTAGTTTTTAATTTATGGAAGAATGTTGACTTATGAATTAAATAATAGTTTAATTCATAAATGGGAATGAGACAAAAGATAATAAATAATTGTTTTAATTTTTTATTTGGTGGGATGGAAAGTGGGATAAAAAAAAAAAGGGTAGTTGGAATAATATAAATTATTTAATTTATGGTGGAATGTTGGCTTATGAATTAAATAATGGTTTAATTCATAAATGGCAATGAGACAAAAGACAATATTTATAATTATTTATTTGGTGGGATGGAAAGTGGGTTAAATAAAAAGATAGGTAGTTGGAATAATATAAATTATTTAATTTATGGTGGAATGTTGACTTATGAATTAAATAATGGTTTAATTCATAAATGGGAATGAGACAAAAGACAATAAATAAATTTTTTTATTATTTATTTGGCTGGATGGAAAGTGGGTTAAATAAAGGGTCGTGTTATTAAATAATTGAAGGATAAATGGTCATGTTTTGAAATAATTAATGATAATATGGATTAATTAGTGACGTATTTAAACAAATAAATGTAATTTATTTATTTAAATTATCCTAGAGGAATAATTATGACATTAGGATGTGATTAAATAATTGAATTACATGAGGGAGAAGCATGGTCATTGTAGAAAGTATGGTTTGCAAGTTGAGACCATTTTTGTGTCTATAAAAGGCATAAAGAGACAAAATAAAGTATGAGAAGGGTGTAAATGGTTAAAACATGCCTAGAAAAGCATGAAATATTGCTACAAGACTTTACAACACTTTGAAATAGGACTTGTTAATGAATGGAAAGGTGGTTTTTACATGAATTGCATTAAATAGAGTCTAGAAGAATGTAGAAATGTTTTACAACACTTCAAAAGACCTTCAGAAGATGTCATTCTTTTAATTTTAGTACCTAAATAAGCATGTTAAAGCCAATATACATCATAAAATTAAAGCAACATAGATCCAACACTATGAAATAAGACCTAAAAGACCATGAAAATGACAAGGGTCCATTTTTCATTGACAAATTTAGCCTCCACTTTAGTGAGAGAAACTTGCTTCCTCACACTAAAGTGGCCATGAACATTGAGAAGAGGGTTTGAATGCACTTAGGTTAGCAATATGGAATACAAGAAATTAGAGGGATGATCAAGACCCCAGGATGAATATCCCATGACAAACTAAACATAAGGACAAAGGAACACACAAGTGTTGGGAGGAATTGAGTGAAGCTTCGATCATCAATCCAACTAGTTATGAAAATAGATCTAGGCTAATTGTTTGAAAAAGAAAGAATGTGTACTCACTTTGGGGCCACAAAACTAGCTTTCAATGGGGTGAGAAAGCCCAAAAAGGTAAAATACATATGCTAGTTGGTATGCACTCACAAAAATGCAAAAGTGGCTCTGGGGAAAAGTCATGCTGCTAGTTGGGCTTCCTGCTCAACCATGCTAAAGCTATACTTATTTGATAACTTTAACAAGGCACCATAAAGCCAAAGCAAATGAAAATGTTGGTTTAAGTTTCATAAAATAAGAAAAATAGGATGGCACCATAGGCATGCAAGTTGTGTTATGCAAGGTGGTCCAAGAAGAATGTTATGTGTAATATGTTCAAAGGATTCTTGTTCAGTTTATGAAAGGTTAATCACTTAGCAAAAAATGTGTCTAATGTCTCCAAAAGAGGAACAATCAAAGAATAGTATATTCACAACTTAGGGGATGCAGTGCGTCACATCAAACCACCAAGAGGAATGCAATATGCTAAGAAAGATCACTTATGTAGGACACCAAACCCAATGTCATCCAAAAAGTGACTAATGCATCACACAAAGAACAAGGCTTTGCTAAGAATGCAAATGAAATAATGGTAATGTATTCCCCCCACTTTAAAGTAATTTCTATACATCGTTCTATGAGCAATTACTTGAAAGTAAAGAATAAAGGAAAAGGAAAAAATAAAATAAGACACAAGAGCTAACCTAGAAAGCTCTATGCCAAGTCATATGTTTCGAGGGTAGGCTACGTCATGTCAAGATGGAGGAAAAAAATAAAGGAAATAAGGGATTTTCCCCCTAGAAAAGAAAGCACACCAAACACATAAGGGATCTATGGATTTGGGATCAGTATGTTCATTGCTGCAATGTTTTGATTTAAAGAGCTTAGAATTGTCATCATTCCCTAAAGCACATAGAACTAGAAGAATAACACAAAGAGAGAGAAAGCAAAGGAAAAATCCCATTTTGAGTCTACATGGAAGAGACGTTGTGGTCTTGATGTTTTGCATCATCCCCAAAAGGAAAACACAAGAGTAACACAAAAAGTGAAAAATCCTTTAGGTCACATGAAGGAGACATTTTGGTCTCAATGCCTTGTGTCATCCCCAAAAGGAAAAACACAAGAAAAGACAAAGGAAAAAGGAAAAGAAAAAGGAGGTTTTGGGTCAACATGGGAGAGACATAGGGTGTCTCAATGCTTTGCATCATCCTCAAAAGGAGTTCTAAACACAAAAAAAAGAGAAAAGTATAAGGCACGACAAAAAAAGAATAGAGATACATATAGAAGAAATGTACAAAGAGAAGAAAACATCAAACACATGATACAAGGGAACACGATACACATAACAAGAAAGAATAAAAAATTAAAAGAAAAGATAGGAAAATGAAAATAACTAGTCTAACAAGTCATCTGCCTCCCAATCAGTTTTAGTGCAATGCAAAGGTGGTTGAATATCCAAAGGAGGAATTGCAAGTGCTGAACTAGGGGTTGTTCCAAGTTCTTCAAATGGTGGAGAGGATTTATCATTTAAGTTCCTTGTAGATGAAAATAAAGAGTCTAAATTAGTGTTTATTTCTTCATCGATTTTAGCAATCATCCCATCATCATCATAATCACTGTCAAGATTAATAATAGTGGGAGGATGAAGGGTGATTTCTAAGGATGGATGTATCAAAAGCTTGGTTGTTGAATATGCTCATTTTGTTGTGATGGTGGTATAGGACTATCATGTAGTTTCTTACAATAGGGAAGGTGATCATCTATTAATTCTATCAAGGGTATAGGTATATTTTCTTTATTGTCTATTAGAAAAGATTGACGAGCAAGGAGATAATGATGGCACCTTTGTTCCCTAGCACCAAGGTTCTGTTTAATTCAATTTTTAAATTGTTGAGGTGTAAGAGTGGATTGAGTTGGTATAGGTTTGTCTACTTCCAAAGGGGGAAGAGTAGAGGAAACTGAAGAAGAGGGATCAACCACATTCTCTTTTTCTTTATATACTTGTTTGGTTTGAGGAGGCTAAGTAGGATTTGTGTCAGGCTCCCTTTGTCATTTGAATGATGGTGGGGAAGGGTCTAGAGGGATTTTTTCTAAAGTTGTGTTGGTTTTTTAAATGTCATGCTCAAGTGTAATCATGCTTTCATCTAGGATAAGAGGAGTGGAAGTGGATGAAGATGTATTATGAAGAGATAATTCAATGATCTTTTTTAGCTTTAAACTTTTGATAAGAGATGTAAAACAAGTCCTTTCAAGGGGTGATAGGTTTGATGGAGTTAGGCCAAAAGGATTCTAATGAAAAATTACATTTGAAAGATAAATGATTAAATCCACTATGGTGTATGTTGACTACCTCATTGCCATGTAGAAACTTTAAGCAATTTTGAATGACTAATGTGATCGCTTTGATTGAGCGAAGCCAAGGAAGGCCTAGCTACAAACTAAATTGGTCAGATTGTGGAATAATAGAAAATGTTACCTCTAAATTCTTACATCCTATGTGTAAAGGCAATACGATTGATCCAAACATAGGGAATGCAAAACCATGAAGTGTTTTTATCCATGCAATCAGTAGATTATAGTTATCTTGATATAGATCATGTAATACTAGAAATTATTCTTTGATCACATTCTCACCACAAGAGAGATCTATTAATATCCCATTAGTAGGTTTATCATAGATTCTATCAGCTATGTAGAGAGGACCATCAGGAAGCTTTTGTAGTATGTCTTTAGCAAAAAAAGTAATATCAAGAGATTAAGTGGTTTGGCCCTGGTGAGGATAACGTCTATCGTAGTGACAAGTTTATCCATAGGACTAGCTTGGGGAATATGAGGATATGTATCAGGTTGTTCGTGGTGTGTATCAACCGTCATTATGTAGGGCTTGGAAGGTTCACTAGCCTTGATGAATGAGGTAGTATGCTTAGGCATAGGGTTGGTGAAGTTTTGGAGATTTTGGTTAGGGGGTGCAATAGATTTATTGTCTTGATCATTAACAACCATAATGGTCAATTCACCTAAGTCAATGAGGTCTTGAACTAGATGTTTAAGATGCTAGCAATATTCAATGCCATGGCCATTTTGATGATGAAAATGACAATAATCATTAAGCTTGAAGCTAGGAGGTAGGGGTTTATTAGGATCAAGTGGTCAAATAGGTGGTGAGGTAAGCATGTGATTTTGGATGAGTTGGTTCATTTTCTGATGGAGGGTGTGAAGTAAAGGGGTAAAATGTATGTTTGGATCACCATAATGATTAGGTACAACTATTTTAGAGGTGGCCATTAAATTTTGAACTTCTAAAGTTGGTTGTGTTTGGGGTGAAGGAGGTAAAATAAATTGTAAGAAACCTCAATTCAGTTTGTGAATTTTTTTGTGGATTGTTATGTTCAGGTTTGTCAACTCAGTTAGAAGTGGATTTTGACTCACAACTTGAAACTAAAATTTGATAATTTACATAAAGTAGTGCACAAATGCATGAATGAAGGAAATTTCATCATGGTAAGTATATCTTGGAGGTTAGTGTGAAAATTATCAATAAACATATTTTGTAGATGTGTATATGGGATTTAGAAATCAACTTGAGCATATAAGGATTGATAACAAGAAATGAAATAGGTAACTTTTTCTTTAGTGTTCTATCTACATCACATAAGGTCAACCATTGTATTTTTAGGTGTCATGTGCAATTTAGAGTGATTAATGAAAGATTTTTCCAATTCATTAAAATAAAGGATGGAATGATTAGGTAAGTTGGAAAACCATTCTAAGGCAATATCTTTCAAGGTCCTTGGAAAGAGTTTTGCCAAAATTTTATCATCAAGGAAAAAATCACAACACAAGGCAGTAAAAGTGTTGACATGGTTTATAGGATCTCCTTTCTTTCCATATTTCTCAATCCTCAAAATTTATATTCCTTGTGGCGTTGAGGTACATAAGATTTCTAATGATAAGGGGCTGCTACGAACATGATATGTGGTTGGAGTAGTTTGAGTTTAACTAATGGTGGAAAGTTGGTGTTGCATGAACGAAATAGTATTAAGGAGTTTTGTCATAAAGGATCAAGATAACTAGGTTGAGGTTGAAGGGAAAATGGTGATCTAGTATAGGTGATATTAGGGGAATTTTAAGGAGGTCATGATGCCACAAAATAGCTAGGAATGCTAGTGAAAATCAGGAAAGAAGTAGTGATATAATTGGATTGATGTAGAGTTTTATGGACTTGATAATTGGTATAAGTTGGTATAGAAGCTATGGTTGAAGGAGGAACTTGAGATAATCCTTGGGTTATAGTAGTGTTTGTTGATGGAGTATTTGAAGAGGCATGTCTATTGTAAATATTGGCTATTTTTTCTAGCACTTACAAGCCATCATCACTTTCAATTAAGTGATGAAGGTTCTCAATAGCAGGTATAGTAGTCGTGGAAATGTTTAAGGGAAAATTCTTGTAAATGTGCAAAGTCCTCATGAATGTTAATAACCTTTACTTGCGGGAGAACTTTTTTTGATTGTCAACATGCATAGGATGGAAAGGGTAAGGCATGGAAGTGGTATTTTCAGGGCCTAATGTACCATTTTCCATACTAGGATTAGGAGATCTTGAGATCCTAAGGTCCACAACGAAAGTGCTATCGCGGGATGCCATGTGTCTAAAAATTAGTCTCACTAAAGTATTTTCAATGGGGTACCAAACACTCATACAAGTACCACAAGGAAGGATGAATGGGATGGAAGCTAATCTAAGAATGTAAAATTCCATAAAAAAAAATATGATAACTATCATAGAGGTGCAAATACAACCAAAAAAATGGATGAAAATGTCAGAAACAGTGTAAAATTAATGTCTAAAATATGTAGAGGGATTGATTCGCTCTAGGTGGTGAATGAGTCCCAGGATGCAATTTTTTTGTATTTTTTATATTTTTAAGAATTATTTAAATTACTTTTAGAATGAAAATTCAAACACAAAATGCAAAGTTTCAATTTTTCAATGAAATTCAATCCAAGAATGAAAACTAAATGATTTTTTCACTAATGCAAAATGAAAGGTCCTAGAATGCAATAACCAATCACTGTCCTAATTGAATGTCAAGGAAAATGAAACTAGTATGAAACATATGAATTCAATCATAAGTTTTAAAATGTTCAAGAGTCGAGTTCACCAAAATGTGACAGATTTTAGGAACCCGAAATGCTAGCTCTCTTCCTAAGATTTTTCACCTAGAAAGAGAGAGATTTGGAGCTCTCAAATGCTTATGAACATTCAAATTAGGATGTATGCAATGTGATGTGATGTAAATGAACCAAGATAAATGCAATTGACTGATTAAAATGATCTAAAATGAATGTTAAAGTGAAATTTAAGCTACATTTGAAAACCCACTGTGATATGCAAACAACTATGAAAGATGAAGAAATTGAAAGAAATATGTAGAATAGAAGGTATAGGGTCAAATATGAGTGCACCTAGATGTTGTATGAGATTTTTTGAGTGTTTTGGATGTTGATGAAGTTTTCTAATTTTTCACAGTGGGACTCATTTTCCAAGGGTGGCAAATTAGTCCTATTGTTGAAAAATTATTGGGAATTGATTTCTGATAGTTGGGAGCTGATTTCTAACAAAATGTAGATTTTAAGATTTCAAGTGGAACTCATTCACCAAGGCTGGTGAATAATTCCTCCCTAATATTTCTAGAAAATCCAAAGACAACACTACTACTCCAAATCTGGCAATGTCTAAATATTAGGTTGTCGGGGTCAATTCTACAAAAAATGGACTTGAAAAACACTCAAAATGCTTGAAAAGATGATGATTTGACTTGAAGAGCCTAGTTTACTTGAATTACACTTTTCAACACCTTTAAACTTGTTAAATCTAGAAAACAAAGCAATAAATACACATGTACAAAGGGGAAAAATGTTGGGGGGTTAGTGAATAGGGGTTTGCCTTGATCAAACCCCACTTTGGTAATCAAACCTAATAGAAATGATTGAAATTTAAAGGAGATGATAAATGAATAAAATGAAATTATTAAAAACTTACAAAATCCTTGAATATGCAAATCTCAAGTGATTTCAATGGCTTCTCTAAAGTGCTTGAATTGTGTTTTAATGACTTAGAAGATTGCTTGAATGGGTTGGGAGATGTAAAATGAGGTTAAAATAAAATATTTATATAAATATTTTTCCTTAATATCCATTCATACCTCATCATAGGTTGACATGAAGTGAATTTGAGTAAAATCCTGAAAGAATTTTTGAAATATTTTGAATTTGGGACCAAGGGGGACTCATTCGCCACCCTTGGCGAATGAGTCCCACCTGGGACCCAAAACCAAGTGTCAAAAATAATGTTGTGTTTCATGTTGTTTGTTGGGATATGGCCCAAAAATACACTTTATATAAGCATGTGAGGGTACAAAGAGACAAAATAAAGCATGAGAAGGGTGTAAATAGTGAAAATATGCCTATAAAAGCATGAAATCTTGTTACAAGACTTTACAACATTTCAAAATAGGACTTGTTAATTAATGAAAAGATGGTTTTTACATGAATTACATTAAATAGAGTCTAGAAGAATGTAGAAATATCTTACAACACTTCACAACACCTTCACAAGACGTCGTTCCTTGAATTTTAGTACCTAAATAAGCATGTTCAAGCCAATATACATCATGAAATTAAAGCAACATAGTTCCAACACTATGGAACAAAACCTAAAAGACCATGGAAATGAAAAGGGTATATTTTTCAATGTCACACTTTTTTATACTCATTGATTACTTTTCCCGCTTATTTCAACCCTTGCATCTTCAAAAAAATCTAGCTCATAATCCATAGGAATGAACTATATTTTTAATTTTTCAACTATACCATCTCATCTTGTTATTTTCTATTTTCCTCTATGATTTATTTCTAGTTTTACCTCTTCCCACCAAATATTTTCATGACTCTTTAGCTTGGTCTTTGTAAATTTTACCCTCCCAGGATCTTCCACCTCCTCATACTCAAAGTACTCCATATTCTTGATTCAATCAATCAACTCTTATGGGTTAAGATTTCAAGAAAATGTAGAAAAATTCATCTTTGGCCTTTTCTGAATCTTAGAGATGGCCTTAAATAATCTAACTTGCTCTAGATCTACTACATCTTATTCTTCTTTAAACTATTCCTCATTTTCACCTTTAACTTCACTTTCATCTCCTCTTCTTGGCTCAAACCCTCAACATAGCTCCTCTTGTAGTGCTTGAACTTGTCTTTGAAGGACTCTAAAACCCTCTTCTGGTACAATAAAATTCCTTCCATCACCACAGTTCTTCACAAAGGCATTTTGATCACTTTCTTCAAAAACCCACAACTACAAGTCTTGGTGCAAACTACCTAACATTCCACAATCTATTTACACACTCAAGAAAACCTCACTCTAATACCACTTGATGAAGGTTACTCCCCTTATAATCTAAAACTCACAAAAAAAAAATGACACAAACATAATGTAAGAAGGAAGCAAACATTTTTTATTATCATTGAAATAAAAAATGAAATTGCAACACTATATTTTCCATCATGCGGGCTTTCTGATTATGTAAATCTACAAATTTGCAAATTGGAGCTACCATCTATGCTACTTTGGCCTCCTTTCTAGAGTGCCCTTTCACATGCTTTATTTGGAAAGTGTAACCACCCTACAATCTTCTAGAAAGTATAACTTCCTCAAGAATATATTTTGAAATTTTATTAATTTTGGTAATGTAGCTTCGCGAGGTCATAACTTTTGATCCAACCATCAAATTTTGCACTATAATACCTTTTTGGAAAACTCTTGAAATATGTGCCAGAGAGAAGGTCATAAAGTTTGACTACTTTCATTTTCCACCAATTTTTGGGTCCATCCAAAGGGTCTAATTATCTCAAAATTGACTTTGTAGATTTTAATAGGATTTTTGGAAATTTAAATTTCAATATCTCTCAAATGAAAAATGGTATTGAAGTGATTCCTTTGCCATTGGATTCAATTTAGCATTTTGAAGGTTTGTGTAAGATTTCACGTCCAACCGTGCCAAAATGAAAACATACTAAAAATAGTAACCCTACCAAATTTACCCCTTATTGAAAAGAAACAACAATTTTTTGGGTGATGCAATATTTCACTTACACCTTCGATGCTCCTACATCAAACACTTGGGGTAATTTGAAAAGTCACTCTATCCCTTCTCAAGAGATAGAAGGAAACCAAGATGATTAACCTCAGCCTTAGACAATGATGATGAATATTTAGTAGGCCTTCCTCTCCATTTCACCAAGTACTTTGCATATTTCTTGTTTGTTGTGCTTCCACCCACATGATTGTTCAAAATTTCTTCTATCTCCTAATTTTTTGAAGTAGGTGCTGAAATATTCTATTCTGCTTCTATTATTTTTCATCAATTCCTCCTTCAAAATATTCTATTAAATATGAAATGCTAAACATAGGTGAAATATGAATTTCATCAAGCAACTCTACCTCATATGCATTTCTTGGATCATGCTTCTTGAAGATCTTGCACAGTCAAAACATCTTCACCTTTAACTTGTTGTATGCTCCTACTAGAAACCTCTCCTTTCACGAATGAACCATGACTTAATCTCCTACCTAGTACTCCTTATACCTCCTTTTCTGATCTTCCTTAGCCTTATATTGTGAGTTCATCTTATTGATATGCTTCTTCACCTCTTCATGCAAATTCTTCAGGTGCTTAGCGAAATCCTTAGCATCAACACTACTCTTCTCTCCCTTATCCATTTTTCTCAGTTCAGAAGTAGTTATTGTTAGGGTTAGAGATGGCAGATCTAATAATTAAATGCAGATTTAAATAATAAATAGAGAAACTAAAACATACACGGAATAAATCATAACACAGAGAATTTAACGTGGTTCACCCAATCTGGGCTACATCCACCAAACCGCAGCCATCTAATACTTTTATTATCCAGTGCAAAACCTATTAAAATCTCGCGAATAATCACGTTTTTCTCCTCCTGTAACCCCCATTCCAACCCCTTTTTAACAAGCTTTTAGAAGCTTCCAGAATTAGGGTTTTAAAAAGTCATTTTTTCTTTCTTTTTTAGAGATTTTTCCTTTTTCGCTAATGACGCAAAAAAAAATTTCTTAGGGGCTGCGCCACCGAACCCCTACTTTTCGGGGGCTGCCGCCCTCGAACCCCCGCCCGGGGCCCGGCCCGGCCCCGAACCCTGGCGAGGATGGGGGGCCAGGGTGTACAGTATACCATGGGCTATACATTATAGCATGATCAGTCGCCACATACCAACAATCTCCCACTTGGAGACTAATCAGGCTCCACACCATCACAACCTCCCACTTGGAGACTAATCCTAGACAACACTGCTGCACTTACAGCTCCCACTGGAAATAAGGACCTTGGACCCTGCTACTTTGTTATACTTGAATTCAACCTTGAAGGCCAACCGAAGCTGAAGAGGAGCTCAGCTTCTCCCTTGGCACCACCTTCGTAAACATATCTGCTGGATTGACATCTGTATGTATCTTGGCCAACTTGACCTGTCCATCTTCCAACACCAACCGAATAAAATGAAATCTCAATTGTATGTGTTTTGTTTTAGAATGCAAGGCAGAATTATTTGCAAGGTGTATAGCACTCTGACTGTCTGTAAATAAGTAATTTCCATCCTGTTGTTTTCCCAACTCATCCATGAAAAATTCCAGCCATATCATCTCCTTTTCCACCTCTGTTGCAGCAACATACTCTTCCTCTGTGGTGGATAAAGCAACCACCTTTTGCAATCGAGAAATCCAATTCACTGTTGTCCCACCAACTGTAAATACATAACCTGTGGTACTCCGCCTGGTATCTATATCCCCTGCCAAATCTGAGTCAACATAGCCTTTTAAATCAGTATTAGAGCCCCCAAAACATAAACGCTTGTGGATGTACCTCTCAAATGCACAGGAATCCATTTTTCTTTGCATTCCAATGCTCCAGCTCGGGGATGACTCAAATGCACTTCAACAACTCCCTCGGCATATTGCAATATCTCGTCTAGTACGTACCATGGGCGTGCATTAA
The DNA here is from genome assembly GCA_007258455.2 of Sequoia sempervirens. Lineage (NCBI taxonomy): Eukaryota > Viridiplantae > Streptophyta > Pinopsida > Cupressales > Cupressaceae > Sequoia > Sequoia sempervirens. The sequence continues at coordinate 59,378 of VDFB02370991.1, forward strand.
AGCCCTTGGTGAAGCATATGGTACCTTGGACGTTTTTTTTCTTCCTCCTCTTGTGTCTTTGGACACATATCATGAATCAATTTAACACTTGAAGCTAAGGCAAGGTGTACGGCGACTTTTGCATTCTCCATATGAAATCTCTGCAACACCTTTTCAACATAATTAGCTGAGGATAAAAACAATTTTTGTTTTTCCTATCTCTATGGCCATACCAAGGTTTGTTTGCTGCCCCCAAATCCTTCATGAATTTTGCTAAGCGGTGATTTTAACTCAACTGTGATCCATGTTAGACCGGCTACAAGCATGTCATCAACATATAAGCGCCAAAATAATGTAGCTGTCATTATCCAACCTCTTAAAATAAACACAATGGTCGAATTACACCTGTTGTAGCCTTGCTCAACCATAAAACTGTCAAATTTCAAATACCATTGTCGAGGTGCTTGCTTCAAGCCATATAAACTTTTCTTCAATCTGCACACTAGTTTCTCCTTACCTTTGACCTCAAATCCTTGTGGCTGTTCTATATATATTTCCTCTTCCAAATCACCATGGAGAAAGGTTGTTTTAACATCAAGCTATTCTAAATGCAAATCGTCAACAGCCACAATACTTAAAACAAGACGAATAGAAGTCATTTTAACGGAGAAAAAATCCTCATCAAAATCAATGCCCTTTTTACGTGCAAATCCCTTTACAACTAATCGGCTTTAAATCTTTTTCTTACCTCCATCCTCCTCTTTCGGCCTATAAAATCCATTTGTTTGGTAAAACCTTTTCCTATGAATTGTATAATTCCAGATCAGTTTTTCTAGCAAAGAGTCCATTTTCTTCTTTCATTCCATGCTCCCACTGAACCTTGGTATCCACCTGCATAGCTTCATCATAATATTCTGGTTCACCAGCATCAATTAACAAAATAGTATACAAAGAGGGAGAGAATCTCTCTGGAGGTCTACTTATCCTTGAAGATCGTCTAATAGGAGTTTGTGGTATTTGTTGCTGTTGTTGTTGCCCAGCATGAGGAACCACTGAAACATCATTGTTTGGAGTATCATCCAACACTACATAATCTTTTTCTTTCTTCTCATGCTGAAGCAACAGATCTTTGTACAACACTTTTTCATTGAATATGACATCCCTATTCTCACAATTTTTGATTTTAAATCCCAAAGCCTATAATAAATTCATCAATGCCATATCAACAAATTACGCATTTTCTTTGATTTTTGCATCAAGCGGTTCTATTTTCAGAATCTACATGTGCAAATGCTTCCCTGGCTGAAGGTTTTGAGAAAAGAATAACTCACCTTCTTACCTTTCTATGCTTCCTCTGGAATACCACAACCCAGAGGATTAGAGGGACCTCTGTTGATTAAATAAACAGCGGTGTTTACAGTCTCTGCCCACATTTTTAAAGGCAGCCCAGCATGCAATCTCATAGTCCGTGCACGCTCCATTATTGTCCTATTCATGCGCTCAGCCACTCCATTTTCCTGTGGAGTCCTTGGAACCATTTTCTGCCTACGAATACCATTAGAGGAACAATAATCTTCAAACTCTTTGTTACAATACTCACCACCATTATCGGATTTGAGACATTTTATCTTTTTACCCGTCTCATTCTCAATAAGCTTACTCCCATTTTTAAAGAAGTTTCAAATACATCAGAGTTTACCAGAAGCTTAATCTGCATCATCAATGAATGTACAACATAATGCAAGAATACCGAAAGAAGATACCTCGGTGGTCCCCATACATCCGTGTACACAAGCTCCAATTTCTCATCTTTCTTTTGCTTCCATCCTTGAGAAACTAACTCTCTTTTGTTTTCCATACACAACTCACGGAAATCCATATTAACACATTTTAGACTGGTAAAACACCGGATTTGAATAAATGCTTTCATGCCTCATATGCCCAAGTCTATTATGCCACAATGTTACCCAGGAGTCCACGGTAGCTGTATGATCTTCTACGCTTAGCGCGGCAAGCGTTTCACGAACGGTGGCCCTTTTGCTTAACAATTAAAGTGAAGGAGCGGTAGTAATGTGTACAAAGATATAGAGTGCCTACTTTCACCTTTGCTTCTACTAAAGGTACCCTTTGTAATAGCCAATTTTTATCACTAAATGTAACAACTGGCTTATTATCATCCTAGTTGCCACCACCAGAATTAAATTTCTACTTAGCCTTTGGAACATGCCTTACCTCCGTGGTAACCAATGATTCCCGATACGCAGCTTAATCTTGATTCTTCCCTTTCCAACAATCTAACAGGGTTCGTTACCTCCCAAATAAACTAGCCCAAAATCTCTTTGGACATAATCAAGAAAATAACTTCTATAGGGCATAGCATGAAATGAAGCCCGAATCAATACCAGAATCATCAGCATTATCAAGGGGAAGAATCAAAGCATCATCATGGTTATTACTTACCACATTTGCCTCTTTGCTTCCTTCCTTGTTGTCTCCATCTTTATTTTTACGGGACCAACAATCTTTCTTCAAATGACTGGCTTACCACCCGATTACCGACAATCCTTCTTGTTTCTAGATTGGGACCTTCTATCCTTTGATTTTCCTAGTGACTTCCCACGATTTCCAGAATCATTTCCTCTCTCCTTTGTTCTGCCCCTGCTTTCTGTATTCAAAACACTGCCTGATGTGGATGTTCCACCTGAGCTTTTCCTACGAATTTCCTCACTCAAAATAACACCAACAACATTATCAAACTTCAATGTATTCGAACCAGAAACAGAATTGCTAATAGCAATTACCAAGCTATTCTAGCTTTCAGGCAAAGAACACAAAATCAAAAGAGCCCTAAATTCTTCATCAAAATTTACTTTTAGAGAGGTTAATTGACTGGTGACCGTATTAAACTCATTTAAATGATCAGTAACTGACCCACCTTCTACCATTTTCATATTAAATAAACGCTTCATAAGAAATACCTTATTGGCGGCCGGAGGCTTTCATATAACTTAAGCGAGGGTTTGCATCAACTCTTAGGTTGTCTTTCTTTGTACGTATTAAATGCCGGTTGTGCCGGGCATGAATGAATCTTGCCAAGAGCCTTTCTATCAAGATCTCCCAGTCCTCATCGACATTGCATGAGCAGGTTCTTAGCTTTCCTTCCAATGGCCGCCATAAATCCTTCGATAGAGATAGTCCTCCATGCATCTTCCATAGCGTGGATTCTGCCCATTAAACTTCTCAACCTTCTTACCCTCATCGCCATTGCTCCCACTCCGTGAGACTCCCACTCAACGGAGATCTTCCCTCACACGATAATAAAAACACAACTCGCTCTGATACCGCTTGTTAGGGTTAGAGATGGCAGATCTAACAATTAAATGCAGATTTAAATAATAAACAGAGAAACTAAAACATACACAGAATAAATCATAACATAGAGAATTTAACGTGGTTCACCCAATCTGGGCTACATCCACCAAACCGCAGCCATCCAATACTTTTATTATCTAGTGCAAAACCTATTACAATCTCGCGAATAATCGCGTTTTTCTCCTCCTGTAACCCCCATTCCAACCCCCCAGGGTGTACAGTATACCATGGGCTATACAGTATAGCATGATCAGTCACCACATACCAACAATCTCCCACTTGGAGACTAATCAGGCTCCACACCATCACAGTTATTGGACTATCCCATACAAAATATGGAATGGTGATTTACTAGTGCTCATGTTGACATAATTGTTTTAAACATTTTTCTTGTAGTATAATCAAATCCCATCCCTTGGATTATCTTCTACAAATATTTCTAGTAGGTTACCCAAACTCTTATTCACCACCTTTTTTTGTCCATCAATTTGTCAATGGTGTGTGAAACTAAACTTCATATCTATCTTCAACTTCTTCCATAATTTCCTCTAGAAATAACCAAAAGTTTTGGTATCTCTATTTGAAACTATACTCTTCGATAGACCATGTAGTCTCACCACCTCTCTAAAAATAAATCAACAACTTGAATAGCATCATTTTCTTATGACATGGAAATAAATGAGTCATATTTGAAAATATACACCACCACAAATATGGAATCATGCCCTCTCTATGTCCTTGGAAATCCAAGAAGAAAATAGATGCTAATGTCCTCCCATGGCCTCTCAAGTACATGTAATGGCCAATACCATCTAGTATTCTAACTTTTTCCTTTCTCCATCTAGCATACTTTGTGACTTTGTATAAACTTATTCACATGTTGTTATAGTTGTGGCTAGTAATAATTCTCATTAATAAGAGCAATGGTATTATCTGAATTGAAATGTCCAGCTAATCCCCCATGATGCTTATCCTTGAATAGATTCTCTCTCATAAAACTCCTTGGAATGCACAATTCTCTTCCTTTAAACAACATCTCATCTTGGATTAGGAAATCCAACCATCTTGTCCTATATAATGTAGCAGGTTTTCAAGATACAAAATTTTTGGTTCATTAAATCCGACAACCTCTATATTCATATCTATCAATAAGTTTTTCCTTCTACTCAAGGAATCTACAACTCTGTTTGACCTTCCACTTGTATGCTTCAAAATAAAATTATAAATCTCTAAAAAATTGACCCATTTTAAGTGCCTTTGATTTAACATTCCTTAACTATTGAGATATTGTAAAATCTAGCAATCAGTATATAAAAAAAATTCTTTTAGAAACAAATACTGTCTCCATTTCTTCAAAGCCTGAACTATAGCATAAAACTCCAAATAATAGGAAAAATATTTCTTCTCAGCATCCTTTACTTCTCACTAAAATAGGCAACATGCTTACGTTCTTGACTCAAAACTGCTCCTATGGTAGTGTCTTTAGCATCACAATCTACCTTAATGACCTTATTGAAATATAGAACTGCCAAAATAGGTTGCTCTATGAATCTCTTCTTCAAAATATCAAAACTCTTTGATGCTCCTATAGTACATTTAAAATCCTTTCTATCACCTCTCATTTCTTCAATTAGAGGTCCACAAATAATACTAGAATATTTAATAGAATTTATATAAAAAAATTCTAGACCATGAAATGACCTTACCTCTACAACAATCCTTGAGGTAGGCCATTCAATGATAGCTCTTACCTTCTCTAGATCAATTTTAAGACCCTATGCTAAGACAACAAATAACAGATACACCAACCCTCTCTTCACAAAACTACATTTCTTCAAATTAATCAACAACTTCTCCTCTGTTAGCTTCTCAAAAATTATTTGAATATGCATCAAGTGCTCTTCTAATGTCTTACTGAAAATAAAAATACCATTCAAATAACCAATAACAAATTTTACTAAAAATTCTTTCAATACCTCATTCATAATCCACATCAATATGCTCCAAGCCTTCCTTTATTTTGAAGGTTGTCTTCCATTCATCTCCTTCTCTAATTTTGATCCGGTGATATCATCTCTTCAAATATGTCTTCATGAAGTACTCAGCTCCACTTAAATATTCCATAATATCAACCATTCTCAACAAGGGAAATCTATACTTGATGGTGATCTTTTTGATGGATCTAGAGTTTGTACACATCCGCCATTATCCATCCTTCTTTGGTACTACAGATGGACTCAAACTCTCTCTGATCAATCTATTCCACAACAACTATTGAAAATTTTTGTTCAACTCTTCATTCTCTACTACAGTCATATGATGAGTTGCCTTATTTGGAAAACTAGCTCTAGGAATCAGGTCTATCTAATGACTAAACTTTCTTACTGGATGTAAACCTTCAAGTAGGTTATCAAAAACAATATCTTGAAACTCATTCAACATAATCAAAACCTCTATAGGTACCTCATTAACATCTTCTTTATCAAATCTACCTAGATCAATGAAAAACACATATGCTCATGCCTCATACCTTCTAGGAACTTTATTCCATCAACCAAACAAATTCTTGAATTACTACATACCTTTTCTTCTACCTCCCTCAAGGGTTTCAACTTATGATGAACACCATCCTTTCTCAATGAATAGATGTTAGCATGTCCATCATTAACTATTCACCGATCAAACTGCCACAGTCTACCTAACAACATAAAACAAACATCCATAGGCATAGTATCACACAATACCTCATCATGGTAATATCCAATCTTTAAATTTACTAGAAATTAGTCATTTACCAAAAATTTATGGTCCTTCTACAACCAAGCAATTAGGTATGGTTTTAGATGTATTCTTCTCTCCAATCGTAGCTTACTAATGATTTCATATGAAACAAGTTTATCAATACTACCTCTATCAATAATAACATTGAAAACTTTACCTTCAAACTTACATTTGGTGTGAAACATTTTTTTCCTATGAGTTTTCTCTTTCTCTTAATTTAATAAGGCTCTTCTAGTAACAAGAACCTATCCTCTTTCTACATCCTCAAAATGTGGAGACTCATCATCTTCATCTAGATATGGGTATATGCAGGTTCATGATGGACCAAACAGTGGCAATATGCAAGTGGTATGATGGCCAATGTTGTTGATGACCTTTTTTTTCACCCAAAATTGATGAAATGAAAAGGGTTTTTAAAGGAGATTCTCAACTTTCCACCAATCTAAATTATGCTTTACTTTGAATTTAATAAATAATTATTATTTATTTTCTATTCGAATTATGACTAAAGTCTTGATTGATAGGTTGATCGAAAAAAATCTATAGCTTTCAAACGGTATCACATTTTTTGAATCTAAAACATGCATCACATTCTATGCTTCTTATACTATAGGATTAAAAAAAATTGAATTTCATGATGTTTTGACCAAGTTAAGGTGGTTAGACATATGATTTTTTATATTTTTAAAAAGTTGCAATAAAAAAATCATAATTAATTATATACTCAGAAAAAATTACAAAAAATTATGCATCACATCGAGACATGAGTCATCTACTTATATCTAAAATATTATAAATCTTTTTTATCATTTTATTGTGGTTAGGGTGGTTAGACAGACACCTACTTATATTTTCCCCAAAATTTAAGTACTACTACATCAAAATTTCAAAATTTTCACCAAATAGATTTATTTATTTTTAAAATAAACCTAGTATTTCATAAACTAAATTCAATTTTCTACAGATTCTATTCTTACATATTTTTGAAACAATATAGATAAACTATTCAAATTTTTATGTCAATTTTCCTAATTTTTATTTTTCTAAATTTTTTGCCACTTAAGGGCATGATTTTTCCATGATGATCCTACACATACCCATGTGCAACTCGTGCATTACCCTCAGGTCTTATATTTTTCCTTCTTTGATATTGAGGAAACTCATAGGCTCTATGTCCTTCTCCATATTAGAAATAGGTTCCATGAAAGCCTCCTCTTCCCATTCCTTGTCTAGATCTTCCTCTTCCTCTTTGGTCTCTATTATTCTAATCAAGAGGATGATATGAGTTATCTCCTTTATGGTTCTAGCTGCTACTAGATCCTTCACCCTTCTTTTGATCTTCATTTTGACCTCCATATGACCATCCACTATTCTTTCTACCATGACCCCCACTTCTTTGCTTGCTTTCAAATATTCTATTCAACCTTTTTTCTACATTCAAAGAAAATTGATATGCATGTTCAATGTTAGAAATTCTTACTAGACTGAACTCTTCTTGAATACTTGAATTCAACCCATTTATGTAAGGGGAAACTTTCTCCTTACTAGCCTTAGAATGGCCTATTCTAATCAAGAAATGGTAGAATTATTTTGTATACTCTTATTGGAATATGGCTTTATGAGGCTGACTTTGGCTACTTGTGTTGTCATTGATGACAACTAGAGTCTATAGTTTGATCCACATTATCAGTTGTGCTTATACCAGAAAAGAATCTAAGTCTCTCTATTCTACCAATAGAGAAAGTAAAGAATAGGACATCCAGTTGGTATATTGATCTGACTACTTCACTAGATCACTATTTTGAAGTGTGCATCTCCAAGGAAGTTTTCTTAGTTCGTACACTATTCTACTAAAGAATATTTGTGGTGTTGTATTAATCATAGTTCAAGTCACGAGGTTTGGTGGCATGTTTTATGATCTATTTTTCATTGTTGTTGACATGATGGATGTTGTACATTGTGGATGTATGTAGAATAATTATTTTTTCTACCTCTTATGTTTAAGACAATGGTGTTGGTCCCTTCTATAAGTCTAGCTAATGTATGAAGGTATGCTTCATTTCTAATTAAATATTTAAGCCCGACATGTCTGATATAAGAAAATAATATTATATTTTGTTGAAAGGCCAACATGTATTGAATTTTTGGGTTAGTAGATATATAAGGAAGATCGGTAATTCACTTTGTGTATACGTAGTGTGAAGAGAGATGTATATGTGTGTGAAAAAGAGTAGAGCAGTTGATTGATCAAATATTAGTTGTACTACTGAAGGGTCTTGAGTAGGAGAACAGAGAAGAGAATAAAATATTTGAGTAGAAGGTCCAAAGTTAGATTGTGTGCTTCAATGGAACTAAATCAAGGCATTTGTAGATGCTATATTCTTAGTTCAATTTTTTTCGTTATCTATATTATAAATGTATGGCAGTGAGCCTCTTTTTTGAGTAGTGAGTTGTAGGCAATGCACTTGAATTCAAGTGCATTCCCCTCTTTTATTTTACTTTTAATAGAGTAAATTTTTTGGATTAATCTTCATCATGGTTTTTTCCTTAATATGGTTTCCATGTAAAAATTATTCTGATGTTATGGTGATTATTGATGTGACTACATTTTTTCATTTTTTATGTGTTGCTAATGTTATATAAAGTTAAATTATTGTTGTTGATGGTTTTAGATCTATTTTGAAAATCAAAATCATTGAACACTAATTCACCCCCACCTCTCAATGTTCCTTGCATCCAATAATTGGTATCAGAGTATGTTCCTCTTTTGAAGCTTAGTAGCTTGAGGTGAATATTGAATTACAATGGATATTTATGGTATTCAACAATAGCTAATGGTGTCACTTGATGATCTTGATCAATCTAAGGCAGAGGTCATGGAACTTAAGCAAAATCTTGCAGATGCTGAAAATTTTATTCAATCATTGAAGGACAAGATAAATGACTCAAGGGAAAAGAAAAATGAACTTTGTGATCAGTTGAAGTAGAAAGAAAACAAAGGATTAGATGATCATTTAAATCAAAACCTAAAAGATATTACAGGAGAATGTGAGAAGCTAGCCAAGGACAATGCAACTCTAAGAATTGAAATGGAATTTGCGGAAATGAAGTTTACTAAAGATACTGACTAAAGAAATAAGAATGAAGAGAATCTAGCCCAATCTCTGAGAGAAAAGTCTAAAGAATGCAGTAGAATTAACAATAGATTTATCTAGTTTGAGATTGAACTGAAACAATCTAAAAACAATGAATGGGAGCTTGAGATAAAAATAGTCATTATTAGAAATTAGCTTTCTAATGTAAATGAATTCAAGGAAAAATTCAAGATAAGTTCTACCAAACTTTAAGAAATAACCAAAATTTAGAAGGATATAAATGATAAGTGAGGTCTTGGATATGAGAAAGGAGAATTATTTAGATCTAAACAAAAGAATCATAAAAGGAAGAAAAAAGTAAGAAGTCATCTGGTAAGGAAACCTAATGCTCAAAGATTTAATGGATATTCCTTTGTTTGTAATAAATTTGGACATATGGCTTCTCAGTGTAGATGAAAGATAAACCCTAGTAAGCTTTCATTTTCTGGTCAATGTTTCAAATGCAAGAAGTTTGGTCATAAGGCTTTACAATGGAGAAGTATGTATGTCAATGCAAGTAACATTAAATGTTATACCAATGGAAGATTTTGACATGTTGATAATTAATGTACGTTAGGAGGAAATCAATGGAATGGATGGTACAGGAAGAAAGGTCCAGTATGTTTCAATTTTAACAATCTTGATCACATTGCAAAGTTCTATTAGAATAGTAACATGAATAAAAGAGGCCTAGTCTACCAAGGAAGAAACTCATAGAAATACAACAAAGGAAAAGGAAAAGCATCTATGGAAGAGATAAGAGACCAAATGAAGAAGATAGGTGAAGAAAAGTGAAATGGATGAAGCAAATAAAGTTGTACTGGAAGATCCCTCCAGTAGCTCCTCTGGCAATTGATATCAAGCCAATGGCCTAGTTGGAGTTTTTCATGAAAATTAATTGCCCCCTATTTATTGTTGGAATTGAATATCTAGATGTTATCAGCCACTGTGTTATCCATTCATGGAAGTATTTGTAATGATACAGTGAATTGGTTGAAATTTAATAAGTCCCAAGTTGAGTTCTTAGCTTGTTTTCTGAGTTTAGAGTGTAAATGGAACCTCTAGGGAAACACATTTATTATGGAAAAAATTAAAGCTATAAAGGGTCATTTTGAACCCTATCTCAACACCAAGCATTGAAGGAGAATAGTTTGAGAGTATTTTTCTGAAAAATTTCAAGGGAAAAAGGTCATTCTAGTGGAAAATCTCTAGGTATTCCTATTAATCATTGATTTCACATCTATTTTGTAATCCATACAACTTTATTCAGAATGAAACATGAAGCAAATCAAAGGTACCATAACCCTAGATGAATATAGTAACCAAAATATTAGGGATGAAATAAATTTGTTCTCACTCACCGATGTTAGAAGGCTTGAAGGATCAAAGCACAAGAATTTGCATATATGGAATGACTATCCTCATTTTGTCAATGCAGAAGTGATTCAATTTTTCTTGAACAAATTAGATGGTGATATTCTCAATTTGGATAAACCATATCAAATTACCGAGGATGTAATCATAAATTTAACTAGCTTATGCAATGTTGGTGATGTATGAAAGAAAAATTTTATTTGCAATGTGGAGGTTGAAGCCCTAACTAGAATAACAGGAGATTAGAGGAATCTAATAATTTCATCAATTAAAGACCCTTTGACAAGGCATGTGGCTTATGGAGTCTCATACAATTTTTTTTTTTAGAAACCAAGAAGGATCAAACTCAACAGGTGCTACATATATTTTCCACAAAATGATAATTGAAAATGAGGACTTTGATTGATGTAGTTTGTTGAAGGAGAAACTATTGGAGAATGTTCAATTAACGAAGGATATTAGCTACCAATTTAGGTTTGGGACTCTAGAAATATGTATTATGATGTACTTTCTAAAAAAAATTCCATTGAAGGACAATGTAGTGTGGAGAGAGAATATGCTAATTAGTAAAAAAATCTTCAATCAGTACAATTCTTTTGAAAATTGTGAACAAGTGTATGAAATTTCTTTAGAAAGGTATTAGAAAGGTTTGGAGAAGGTTTTGTCCCTCTTCTAAAAAAAGTAACTGAATTTGGATCATCTTCTGGAAAATTAGAGAAAAAGAAGAGAGAAAGAGATACAATTGGTGGCACTCCTCTGACACCCAAGTCTACAAATTTTGAATGAAAAGGGAAAAGTCAAGTGGTTGTGGATTTAGAAGATGAAGTTTCTAAAGAATTTATTCCAAAATATCAACCGAAACCAAATGAATCGGAAATAATAATTATTGAAGATAGTGATGAGGAAAATACTTTGTTTAAGACAAATATTTTGCAAATCATTCAAGATGAGGATTGTATGAAAAATATATCTCATATATGGCTAAATGGTCAATCTTATGAGTAGGATTTAATTTAAAATTCACTATCAAGGTACTTAATTGATAATAATATTGAGTTGGAAAGTCTATAGAATGTTCTAGAAGAACTCATTGAATATGTCAAGATATCTATCGAGTTTGTGCCATTGGAAAGGAACGAAGAAGAAAACATTTATCATTTAAAAATGCAATTTAGATTGTCTATTTCCAAATTAAAGAAGAAAATGAGTGAGCTGAGACAGTGTATTGATTCTCCAAATAAAGTCTTTCACTATTGTCTCAGGTCGCCTCATGTTGTAGGAAAGTACAAGGATAAGCTTGAAGAGATTGAAAGTGAGCTTGTCAACAGTAGAAAAGATTACAATATGCTTCTTAATAAGAATGGAGATGTGAAGAAGAAATTTTATCATTTATAGGTTGAGCATGCAAAAGTTCATACTACTAAAAATGCTCTCATTTATGCTTTTTGGAAAGTTGAAGATATAACTGAAGGGATATTAAAACAAATGATTAAGGCTCTTAAATTAGAAGAGGAACTAGAAGAAACAATCACTATTCCTGAGTCTCTTGTGAAAATAATCAACATAAATTCAAAAAAAAATAGGCTGGTAATAGCCATTGGGATTACGGTGGATTCTTGGAAGAAATTCCTTTCGGAATTGAAAGCTAAGTATAAAATAATTTTCTGAATTTTCCTAGTAGTTATCAACTTTTGACCAATTTTTGCATCAGTATTTGGAGAGAGAATGGAGTAAGAGATAGTGCAATTAAATATTTTAAAGGAAAGGATAAAGAAGAGAAGAGGAGAGTGGATGTAGTAGATTTTTTTCATTGATGTCAAAGGGGGAGAGAATGAAGTGAAAAATTTCCTGACATCCAAAGGGGGAGTAGTAGTTTTCGCTTTGATTTTTTTTTGGTTTAGACACTTAGTAAACTTTTCACTAAGTGTTACCATCAATGCCAAAGGGGGAGATTGTTGGCACATGGCTTTGATGAGGTTGAATTTTTCTACTTGTGTTTTCATTGATGGAAACTAGAGTTTACAATTTGATCCGTAGTATCATTTGAGCTTCTACTGGTAGAGAATCTAAGTCTTTGTATTGTAAAGGAAAGGAAAGTAAATAACAAGACATCTAGTTGGTATGTTGATTCACCTACTTCACTGAATCACTATTTTGAATTGTGGATCTCCAAGGAAGTTTTCTTAGCTTGTACACTATTCTACTAATTTTTTTTGTGGTATTGTATTAATCATACTCGAGTTAAGAGGTTCAGTGGCATGTTTTATGATCTATTTTTAATTGTGGCTAGCATGCTTGATGTGGTGGATTGTGGATGTATGTGGAATAATTATTTTTTATATCTCCTATGTTTAGGACCATGGTGTGGGTCCCTTCTATAAGTATATTTGACTTATGAAGCTATGCTTAATTTCTAATTAAATATTTAGGTCGACATGGTTGATATAAGTAAAGAATATTATATTTTGTTGAAAGAGTGACATGCATTGAATTTTTGGGTTAGCATATATATAAGGAAGATTGGTAATTCACTTTGTCTGTGTGGTGTGAAGATAGATTTATATGTGTGTGAAAAAGAGTAGAGTACTTGATTGATCGAATATTAGTTGTACTATTGAAGCATTTTTAGCAGGAGAATAGAATAGAGTAGAAAATATTTTAGTAGAAGGTCCAAAGTAAGATTGTGCACTTTAGTGCAACTAAATCTAGGAATTTGTAGATGCTATATTCTCAGTTAAAATTTTGTTGTAATGTATATTATAAATGCATCGAAGGGAGCCTCTTTCTTGAGTAGTGAGCTCTAGGAAATGTGCTTGAATGCAAGTACATTCCTCACTTTTATTTTACTTTTAATAGAGTAAACTTTTGGGGATTAATCTCTACCATGGTTTTTCCCCTAATAGGGTTTCCACATAAAAATATCTGGTTTTATGGTGATTATTGATGTGACTACATGTTTTCATCTATTATGTGTTGTTAATGTTATATAAAGTTAAATTATTGTTGCTAATGGTTTTAGATCTATTTTGCAAATCAAAATCATTGAACATTGATTCACCCCCCTCTCAGTGTTCCTTGCATCCAACAACCCCTTGACAAATTTTCCTGCTTGTTTCAACCCTTGCATCTTCTTCAAAAAATCTAGCTCATAATCTAAAGGAATGAACTACCTTTTTAATTTGTCCACCATACTATCCCATCTTGTTATTTTCTCTTTTCCTCTTTGATTTCTTTCTAGTTTGACCTCTTTGAACCAAATATTTTCATGACCCTTTAGCTTGGTCTTTTCAAATTTGACCATCTCTGGATCTTCCACCTCCTCTTCCTTAAAGTACTCCATATCATTGATCCAATCAAACAACTCTTCTAGGTTAATATTTCTAGAAAATGTAGAAACATAAATATTTTTCCTTTTCCCAATCTTAGAGATGGCCTTAAATAATCTAACTTCCTCTCAATCTATTGCATCTTATTCTTCTTCAAATTGTACCTCATTTTAACCTTCATCTTCACTTTCATTTCCTCTTCTTGGCTCAAACCCTCGACACATCTCCTCTTGTAGTGCTTGAACTTGTCTCTGTAGGGCTCTAATACCCTCTTGTGGTACAATAACATTCCTTCCACCACCACAGTTTCTTCATGGAGGCATTTTGATCACTTTTCTTAGAAACCCACATCCACAAGTTTTAGTGCAAACTACCTCTTGTTCGGCGATTTATTTACATGCTCAAGGAAAGCTTGCTCTAATACTACTTGATGAAGGTGTACCATAGAAAAATGACCTATTGTCATTTTCATTGTCTTTTAGGCCTTTCTTCACAATGCTTGGCTCATTTTTTCTTTGATTTAATGTTGTAATGTGGCTTAAACATTCACATTAGGTCTTTAAAATTCAAATTGTAGCATCTTGTGAAGGTGTTATGAAGTGTTGTAAAACATTTCTACACTTTTCTAGAGTCTATTCATTACAATTCATCTAAAAATCACCTTTTTATCACTTATGGAGTCCTATTTTGAAGTGTTGTAAAGTCTTGTAACAAGATTTCATGCTTTCCTAGGCTTAATTTCACTATTTAAACCTTTCTTATGCTTTATTTAACCCCTTTATGCCCTTATTAGGCTTTATTAAGTGTGTTTTTGAATGTAAAACTGACAAACTATTGGAAAAACAAGGATAGACAACTAAGAGGGGGGTGAATCAGTTCTCACAAAATGTTTAAACTTTTTCAAACTTTATTTAACTCAATCTCATATTTGATGAAGAAACGATAAACCATAAACATTCAATACATCATAAACACAAAGAACACCAATTTTTTTTATGTGGAAACCCTATTAGGGGAAAAACCACGGTGGATGTTAGTCCAAAATATTATACCTTGTTAAAAGTATAATAAAAGATATAATGGGAATGCACATGCATTTAGGCAGACTACCTAAATCTCATTACTCAAGTACAAGAGGGCTCACTACCCAACAACACAAAGCAATATGGATTAGATCCAAAAAGTATGAACTGATAAAATAGCTTCTACACAAGCTTGACTATAGTTCTAGTTAAGCACAAAAAACCTTCTTCACACTTCACTCAAACTTCTTCTCACTCTACTATGCAATTGAATGATTTAGACACTAATTGAAAATCCTCACTTTCTCTATCATACATTCACTCTTATGCACACACTAAATTTTCTCCAAAAACCATTCTTATATATCCGCAACAAGTAATTACATCAACAACCTAGTTGGCCAGAAATATGAAACATATTTTCAATGCCGACCCAAATTTACAAATAAATTTTCAATGTGGATCAAACACCATTGGATAATATCATGATAAGACCCAAAAAAATATCTTCAAGCACACAAAACATTTGAATTCTAATATCCAAGGATCCACAACACCTTACACCCATCATGTCATCCAAGAACATGAAAACCCGAACATACCTAGAAAAATATTCAACCATGAGCACATTGATTAACATAGATGTACAACAAAGATAAAACACAATATAGAAACATCCACAATAACCAAGAAACAATAGAAAAACATCAACTAGAATTACCATAATTATACAAACTTTAATCAAGAACACTGACAGAGACCACAAAAACATTGTCAGAACACAAATCTTCATAATTTAAACAATTCTTCACATAAACCTCTAAAACTTCTAGTGGATGGACTAGATACACTCATAAATAAACCCTTTAGTCCACAATAATTTATCTTTAATGTATAGAACAAGACACCTTAATGACCTTCATAGTTCCATTAGGAACCTGCAATACTTTCTTTTACAATTTTCTTAATATCCTCAACATATACAACCTTCAATACATCAAATGCTAATAGTGTTGACATCAATGACAACCACAACACCCAAAAATATCCCCCTTTGGAATTGATGGCAACACATGATGTGAAAAACACCATCATCCCAACTCTCAATTGACACTTATTGCTTAGATTCTAATTCTTCTCCTTTGACTTTTGTAATATTTTCTCCCCACAAGGCTTTTTACTCTAGATAAGAAATAATTTTTCACATGAATCTTCTCCCCCTTTGACATAAATGGAAAAGATAATAAATATCTTACCAAATACAAGATCTAAACTACATATATTATCATTTGACTACTACCCTTGAGTAGCAGCCATGAAAACATCAATCCAGATTAGGAAATATTTATTAGGTGCATGGATTGATGCAAGAAAAATTCATCTTTAGTTCAAATTAGGAGGGGTAATCACCCCTAGCATCCCTCTGAGATACTCAACAATATCCTTTGGAAATGGATTCATGAAAATGTCTACAATTTGTTCTTTGGTAGGTACATACTCCAATCTAGCTTCATTTTCACTCACTTTTTCTTTTAAGAAGTGAAACTTGATTGATAAATGTTTGGTCTTAGAGTTTAGCACCATATTCTTTAATATGTTTATTGTGCTTGATTTTTCACAGTATATGGAAATAGGTTCATATATACTATTATGATATATTTAAACATCTATTTCATCCACATCACCTGAGTATAGTTGTTTGCAGTAGCAATATACTTTGCGTCAATAGTAGATAGAGAAATGGAATTCTGCTTTTTTCTCAACCAAGACACTAGCTTCTTCCATAGAAAGAAAACACCACCACTAGTACTCTTTATGTCATCTACATCTCCTACCCAATCTACATTAGTATATGCATTTAAAGTAATATCATCATCCTTAGGATACCAAATCCCAAAATCAAATGTTCCTTTTAAATACCTAAAGATTCTCTTAACAACAGTTGCATGAGACTCTGTTGGATTACCTTGAAATCTAGTAACCATACATACAACATTCATAATGTCTAGTTTCATTTGAATTAAATAGAGAAATCCACCAATCATCGACCTATATCTTGTTTTATTTTCCTTAGGAGAATCATCATTCTGTGTCAACTTGCATCTAGATACCATGAGAGTACCAATAGGTTTTGAGTCATCCATGCCAAACTTCTTCAACAGTTCTCTCACATATTTTGACTGAGATGTGAAGATCCCCTTGTCTAACTAAGTAACTTGCAATCATAGAAAGAACTCCATCTCTCCAATCATACTCATCTCAAATTCACTCTTCATATCATCAGCAAACCTCATGCATAGATTATCATCTCCTCCAATTTAAATAATGTTGTAGACACATAAAAATGACCTAGGCCTACAAGCTCTATTTTTTCATCTTTTCTTCCTAGCATAATTAAGACACTTTAATTATGTCCTTGGTCCACTTTTATCTATTAATTAAATAATTCATAATTATTTAATTGATTCATGTCCTTTTTATTTTGCTTGATTATGAAATAGACAAACTTTATTTTATTTATTTAATATGCCGCTAATTGTCTAAAGTCTTCTTGATTATTAAATAAATAAATTTTATTTATTTATTTAATATGTTGAATGCTAATTTTAAAAATCTTCTCATAATTAAATAGATTCTTTGATTTATTTAATTATTGGTCACCTTATCTAATTAAATAATTACTTTAATTATTTAATTGTCTCATTTGACATTTCTCTCTTTTAGTAAATAATTTAAATTTAATTATTTACTATTATGTGGTTCCCACCCTTTTTTGAATTAAATTATTTTTTAATTCAAATTATTCTTTTTCCAAAAAAATATCAAATAATTTATATTTATTATTTGATTTTCCAGCCACCTCTTTTTTTGTGCCAATCTTATCTTTTGTCACATGCATTGTCCACCCTTCATTTGACTTTCTAAAAATAAATCTTCTTATTATGTGGTCCCCACCCTTTTTGAATTAAATTAATTTTTAATTCAAATTATTATTTTTCCTCAAAAAAAACAAATAATTTCTATTTATTAGTTGATTTTCTAGCCACCTCTTTTTGGTGCCAATCTTATCTTTTGTCACATGCATTGTCCACCCTTCATTTGATTTTCTAAAAATAAATCTTGCTATTATGTGGTCCCCAACCTTTTTGAATTAAATTAATAATTAATTCAAATTATTCATTTTCCTTAAAAAAATCAAAATAATTTATATTTATTATTTGATTTTCTAGCCACCTCTTTTTTTGTGCCAATCTTATCTTTTGTCACATGCATTGTCCACCCTTCATTTGATTTTCTAAATATCAATCTTGTCCATTCCTTTTGAATTTTCCCTAATGTTTCCCTAACCCTAATTGTGGGTTGTCAAATTGAATCTTGTCTATTGATTCTAGGGCACTTAACAATCTTCAATCTTGGCCATTCACTCAAAATTGCATTTTCTATAAAATGGAAATTGTGATCTCATTTTTTCACCTCATTCTATCTAGATATCATGCCATCTTATGTTAGGAAATCTCATGTCATCTTGTAATATTGTCATTATTGTCATCTTGTCATAGGAACATTTTCATAATTTAGACATAGTTTCATGATTACTAGTTACATATTAGCATATTATTTGCATATTGTCATCTCAAATCCTTCAACATTTGCTTAGGGCTTGTCATTTCCATTAACTTGCACATAATAAATCTGAAGGAAACATCATATTTGCAGAAAGTTGAGAAGGTATAATGGAGGTCAACCATGGATACTGAAGACATTTAGTGAGATCTTTCATTTTTTTTAATGTTTCTCCTTTGCACTTCATTATTACTTTGGGTTTTTATGTTTTTACACTATATTTGCTAACCCTAGGATAATTCCCCTTATTTACATTGGTGAAACCGATTCTAAAATCATGTTTTTTTTGTTTTTCCATATGATATTTTTCTATTTTGTAGCTATAGGTATTATCGTGACACATTTGATCTGCATAACGACACATTCAATTTTTTGTGATGCATTCACTATCTAGAACATTGCATTCTCTCTATCATGACACATACACTTTGCAGAGTGACATATTTTCCAAGTCACAAAACATTCATATGATAGATTTCAAAATCTAGAACCGTGACACATCTATCACCCAGAATGATGCAATCACTATGTTGTGACACATTTTCCTGCTATAATTTTTCTCTCAGGTTTTTTCAGATTTCACTTGATTTCTTCTTGGCATTCTATTTTCTTCTTCTGCAATCTCTAGTCTAGAGGTTTTTTGGTTACTAATGGCTTTTTTTAGCATGTGGCTTTGAGTCTTTCATGGGTCCAAGGTATATTTTTGGAAACTACTAATTTGTGGTTTTGTAGGTTCAATTTTCCAAGGCTATCCTTTTGAAACATTGTGCTTGTTGATTTCTAGATTAGAAAACATTCCAATTGGTGCACTAAAAAATAAATTTTCTTGTCCTTTTCTTGATTTTGTTTGGGGTGGTAGGTGATTATGCTCTCACCTTGTGCAAACTAGGTGATCAGAAAACTAGAGCCATCCATTTTGTATTTACCTTGATTCAATAATTGAAGTATCCTCTCCCCTTGTGCACTTGTGTGATCCTAGGTGTAAGAGAAATGGTTATTGACTCTAGAATTTGGGCCTTCCTTGGTGCTAAAAATTACTCACCCCAAGGTGACTCAAACCGGCAATGGAGCTAAAGCCAAGCTACCCCTAACCAGTATATAAATATGAATCCTAAGGGAAAGCCTAGGATTACAAGAGTGAATATGTCACATGGACCAAGTAGTACTCCCTTAAACCCTATTAAGCATAACCTCTTTAGGCTAGAGTTCCTCCTAAATAGAGATTAATCTTATGCCCAATATATGACCACTAGAACAGGGTCCCAAACTAAACACCTTTGTGTAGTAGCCAAAATACCTCTATTTGCTAGCCTGACAATGGTCATTGTGAAGGAATCCACATATTTATAGTTCTTAGTAGAGGTGATCAAACTACCATGTGAGATTTATGGGGTTTGGAAACTTGGTTGGATTGAGAAGTAGAGCACTGTAAGGGGTATCCCTACAACCAAGCTTCTGTATTCACACTCTAAGAATATATAGCTGGGGAAACCCATGTGGAATCTAGCGAATATTGTCCTGGCCTAACCTAGGATCATGCTTGTCTTTATTGTGCTTGTTTCAAAGAAAAAATATTATGCTTACCAAGTGTTTTCATACACTAAAAAAATCACTTTTATATCTAGAAACAAATAGTCAACATCAAATACTTCAGCTTTTTGATGAAAATTACAAATAAATCATTTTTTTTGTTTTTTGCACCACATCTACATGACACATTCACTCTGTTGCACTACATTTTCCTTTTAGAATGCGGAATTTTCTTTGCTACATCACATTAGTTTTGTAGAATATCACATTTTCTTTTTAGAAAGTTGCATTCGCATTAATGAACTGCATTTGCTTTCTATAGAGCTGCATTTGCTAAATTTGAGCCACATCTACCAAACTAAGATGCATTCACCTGACAAAAACAAAAACCTATCTTAGACCAAATATTGAGTTTTAAATTTGACCAAATTGCCATAAGCACCTTTTTCTAGAAGACTATCAAAAACTAGACCATAAATTGCTCAAATTCTTTATCATTTACATTCTTATGTTGCATTTTACCCATAGGTTCATCTTTTCAAAAATATAGTTTCATCCTTAGGGTATCATTATCTTCATTTCTAGTCCTTGCATCCTCACTTCTTTTTTAAATTTTAGACTGGGAAACCTTGCCTCAGTTTGCAAAATCTTAACTTTCAAAAGTAGGTTATCATTAGACTTGGTCATTATTATCTTCTTTAGTCATTTTCATTTTTTGAGACCTTTCCAACTCATAAGTCTAGTTAGGAAACCTCACTTATCATTTTGTCCTTGTCATTTAGTCCTTCAAACAAGTCATTTGATATTCCAAAATTGAGTCATAGATCAAGCATATTTTGGTTAGTAAACCTTCTTCCATATCATTTAGACCTTTGCAAGCTTTAGAAATTCAAAACATATAGTGCTCATCTTACATATTTTATCCTTAAAAATCCAAAAAAAATTGTCATTAGTCACTTCCCTAGTCAACATTATCATCCTAGTCATCATTCTCCTTTGGAATTAGTCATCTCATTTATACAACACAGTCTTGCATTGTCATCCCTCATTATCAAAGGAATCCAAAAACACATTCTAGAATCATCTTTGGATTTAGTTGTCATTCTCATCATTTTCATTTGAGCAATCCCCTTTTATGGTTGAGACTAGACTCCAAAGAAGGAGAATACAAAAGGAAATTTTTAGACAATATTCCAATCCCAACATCAACAATAACAGTTATGACCCAAATTGGACCTTTTATGACCCTTTTAACAACACAAACACACAACCTCCCATGAACATTCCATCGTCATCATATAATCCATTTGAACAATTCTTACATAGGGATGAACATGGACAAATACTTGAGGAATACATAGTAGTAGACCAAAATCTAGACACAACCTC